>CAUYRH010007642.1:0-18564 GCA_963574655.1 Perodicticus potto
GTTTGGAACAGAATAGAGAACCAAGAGATGAATCCAGCTACTTATTGTTATTTGATCTTTGACAAGCCAATTAAAAACATTCAGTGGGGAAAAGATTCCCTATTTAACAATGGTGCTGGGTGAACTGGCTGGCGACCTGTAGAAGACTGAAACTGGACCCACACCTCTCACCATTAACTAAGGTAGACTCTCACTGGATTAAAGATTTAAACTTAAGGCTTGAAACTATAAAAATTCTAGAAGAAAGTGCAGGGAAAACTCTTGAAGTAATCGGCTTTGTTGATTATTTTCTGAGGAGGACTCCCCAGGCAATTGAAGCAATATTAAACATACACTACTGTGACCTGATCAAACTAAAAAGCTTCTGCACAGCCAAGAACACAGTAAGTATAGCAAGCAACAGCCCTCAGAATGGGAGAAAATATTTGCAGGTTATGCCTCCAACAAAGGTTTAATAACCAGAATCCACAGAGAACTCAAATGTATCAGCAAGAAAAGAACAAGTGATCCCATCTCAGGATGGGCAAAGGACTTAAAGAGAAACTTCTCTAAAGAAGACAGGCACACGGCCTACAGACATTTGAAAAAATGCTCACCATCCTTAATCTTCAGAGAAATGCAAATCAAAACCACTTTGAGATATCACCTAACTCCAGTAAGATTAGCCCTCATAACAAAATCCCAAAACCAGAGATGTTGGCATGGATGTGGAGAAAAGGGAACACTTCTACACTGCTGGTGGGAATGCACACTAATACCTTCCTTTTGGAAGGATGTTTGGAGAATACTTACAGATCTAAAAATAGACCTGCCATTCGAGCCTATAATTCCTTTACTAGGTGTATACCCAGAAGACCAAAAATCACATTATAATAAAGACATCTGTACCCGAATGTTTATTGCAGCCCAATTCATAATTGCTAAGTCTTGGAAGAAGCCCAAGTGCCCATCAACCCATGAATGGATTAATAAATTGTGGTATATGTATGCCATGGAATACTATGCAGCCTTAAAGAAAGATGGAGACTTTACCTCTTTCATGTTTACATGGATGGAACTGGAACATATTCTTCTTAGCAAAGTATCTCAAGAATGGAAGAAAAAGTACCCAATGTACTCAGCCCTACTGTGAAGCTAATTTATGGCTTTCATATAAAGGCTATAATCCAATTATAGTATAAGAATATGGGAAAAGGGGCAAGGGAGAGGAGGTGACGGGGTGAGGTTGGGGTAGAGGGAGGGTAATTGGTGGGGCCACACCTACGGTCCATCTTAGAAGGGTAAAGGCGAACATTACTAAACGCAGAATACAAATATCTTCATACAATAAGAAAATACCAGGAAGTCTACGTTAATCAGTTTGATGAAAATAGTTCAGATTGTATATGAAACTAGCACATTGTACCCTTTGATTTCACTAATGTACACAGCTATGATTTAATAATAAAAACAATAAAAAAAATAGAAAAACTTGCTGGGCAAGAGGATTGCTTGAGCCCAAGAGTATGAGGTTGCTGTGAGCTACAATGCCACGGCACTCTACCCATAGTGACAGAGTGAGACTCTGTCTCTAAATAAATAAATAAAATAAAAATAAAAACCTGCTTGTAACAAAAGCTGACAAAACACTCTCTGAGGCCAGTGGGAAGTGTGTCCCACACAGCAGTCCTCATGTTGACTCAAGCCTTTATATTTATATGTTGTGCCTCAGCCTCTCTTTTCAGGTTACCAAGGCTATTACCTATTACATCCAGGTGTGTGCAACTTCATATTTTTTCTTTAAACCTTAATTGTTTTTTAAATTTTGCTTTTAAGGGCGGCACCTGTGGCTCATCAAGTAGGGCGCCAGCCTCATTTACCGAAGGTGGCAGGTTCAAACCTGGCCTTGGCCGAACTGCAAAACAGAAAAATAGCAGGGTGTTGTGGCTGGGGGCCTCCCAGCTACTCGGGAGGCTGAGGCAAGAGAATTGCCTAAGCTCAGGAGTTGGAGGTTGCTGTGAGCTGTGTGATGCCACGGCACTCTACCGATGGCGATAAAGTGAGACTCTGTCTCTTAAAATTTTTCTTTTAAGTCTTATTTTTCTTTAAGCCTTAATTTTTATTTTATTTATGTATTTATTTTTCTAGAGACAGAGTCTCACTTTATCACCCTCAGTAGAGTGCGGTGGCATCACACAGCTCACAGCAACTTCCAACTCCTGGGCTTAGGTGATTCTCTTGCCTCAGCCTCTCAATAGCTGGGACTACAGGTGCCCACCACACGCCCGGCTATTTTTTGTTGTAGTTTGGCTGGGGCTGGGTTTGAACCCGCCACCCTCGGTATATGGGGCCAGCGCCCTACCCACTGACCCACAGGCGCCACTGTTTATTTACTTTTTATTAGATGCTTTTTTGTTTGAGTCTTATACCTGGTGCTCCAGGATGTCATGGAAGAGACATGGTCCCTGCCTGAAAAAGAGTTTCTGTAGTAGAAGAGAAAAATATTTGTAACTATATAGACCAAAATGTGTGAGTCATCACAAGCATGTATTTGCTTAAGCAGCCTGTGAGTGGAAGGGAGAACACACTTAGGATTGTGAAGGAAGAGAGCTAATTGAAGACAAATTCAATCAGAATTTCCTTTTTTTTTTTTTTTTTCCTTTGGAGACAGAGTCTCATTCTGTCGCCCTGGGTAGAGTGCCATGGCGTCACAGCTCTCAGCAAACTCAAACTCCTGGGCTCAAGCAATTCTCTTGCCTCAGCCTCCTAAGTAGCTGGGACTACAGGTGCCTGCTACAACACGCAGCCTTTTTTTTTTTTTTTATTGCAGTTGTCACTGTTGTTTTAGCTGGCCTGGGTCAGGTTTGAACTCGCCTACCTTGGTGTATGTAGCCAGTGCCCTACCCACTGATCTACAGGTGCCACCCAGAATTTCCTTTTTAGGAGTCAGGGGCAGTGGCTCATGCCTGTTATCCCAGCACTCTGCAAGGCTGAGGCAGGTGGATTCCTTGAGTTCAAGAGTTCAAGAGCAGCCTGAGCAAGAGTGAGACCCCATCTCTAAAAATAGCTGGGCACTGTGGCGGTTGCCTATAGTTCCAGCTACTTTGAGGGCTGAGGCAAGAGAATCACTTGAGCCCAAGAGTTTGAGATTGCTGTGAGCTATGATGCCACGCTGAGGGCAACAAAGTGAGACTCTGTCTAATATACATATATATGTATATATAATATATATATACACAGAATATATATATAATATTTTCCTTTTTTAGAAGCAGAGGAGTTTTTAAAAAGAAAAAATAGGTGAGATTGGTAGAATTTGAAATGACAAGGAAATGGTGTGAGTACGCATACCCAGAGAACACAATTTCTTTGTCAAGTATGGAACTGGTAATTATGTAAGCCTGGAGAAAAGAGTTTAATTGTAGCAGAGCACTGATGGCTGTCCAATTACTATAGGCTAAACAATCATGAATTAACATGTCTGTAACTTGTCCTAGAAAAATGCTCAGACTGTAACAGTGAAAACTGGATAAATCAGTCTACCTTAAAAAGGATGTTAAGCCGGCGCCCTACTTGATGAGCCACAGGCGCCGCCCCCATATACTGAAGGTGGCGGGTTCAAACCCGTCCTCGGTGGAACTGCAAAACAGAAAAATAGCTGGGTGTTGTGGTGGGCACCTGTGGTCCCAGCTACTAGGGAGGCTGAGGCAAGAGAATCGCCTAAGCCCAGGAGCTGGAGGTTGCTGTGAGCTGTGTGATGCCACAGCACTCTACTGGGCGATAAAGTGAGACTCTGTCTCTACAAAAAAAAAAAAAAGGATGTTAAGGGATTATTTTATTTAAAGACTTAAAAAAAAAAACTATGATACAAAAGAAGGTAGGCAAGAAAATCAACATTGGCAAGTCTTTCTAAATGTGTAGTTTCTGTCAGTGGATTATAAAAACATACTGTGTTATATTATGTTACAACAGAAGTAATCACAGGCACTGCCCACAAATAGCAAAGTAAATAAGTGAAAAATACCTCCAAACAACTAAGAACTAAACAGGAGTCTAAGGAGACTCAAAATTCTCTCTTTCTCTTTTTCCTAATTTTTATTGGTCTTTGAGTTTGACCAGGCTCAGCACTATTGGCTTTTGGGAAGGATAATTGTTTGATGTGCGAGACTGTCCTGTTCATTACAGAATGTTTAGCAGCATCCTTGGTGTCTGTTGGGGGGCCTAATGCGGCCACACAAGAACTCTTTACCCCTCCTCCCCATTTTCTCCTCCTGAAACAAAGAAGCAAAGAATCTGGCTAGAGCCGACTCCCAGAAATTCAGGAAGGCTGAGCGCCTCTAACCTGACAGGCAGCCTGTGGAATAAGCCCACCCCCAACCCCGCCACATATACAAGTGGTCTCTAACTGCCGCCTAGGTGCAGACACCATCTTTGCACTTCCCAGGCAGGTCATCCTCCCCTTTCAATAAACCCTGCTTGCACATCTCCTCTGCGGCCTGGTCTCTGGGTGCCACTGTTTACACCTTTCAGCGTCTGCCCACTAGACGCCCAATGCACAACCCCACCCCTATATATTCCTCCAACAGCCCAGTTGTGACAATGAATAATATCTCTAAACATTCCCAAATGTCCCCCAGGATAGAGAGAGGAAATCACATTATTGAGAACTACTGGTTTGGACTAAAGAACGTGTTTTTTGTTTTTTCAAAAATGAGTACTGAAAAATTGGAAAAGGATCTCATATTTGGGGTTTATGCAGAGAGAAAGAAAAAAAAATAAGATAATTTTCAACATTTATGTGTAGAGACCGAGGGAAAACCTCCCGTTCAACTTCTGACGTTTTGCTAACAAATCAACTCGCAAAAGGACATTTACGGGAAAATGGCACACAAATGTATTAACATGCACCTGAGGTAGAATCACAAACTGATACTCTCATATTTGGGGGTTTTTTGAGACAGAGTGTCACATTGTCACCCTCGGAAGAGTGCCATGGTGTCATAGCTCACAGCAACCTCAAACTCTTGGGCCAAGTGATCCTCTTGCCTCAGCCTGTCAGTTGGCTAAGACTACAAGTGCCCACCACAACGCCTGGCTGTTTTTTAGAGATGGAGGTCTCACTCTTGCTCAGGCTGGTCTCAAACTCCTGAGCTCAAGTGATCCACCTGTCTCGGTCTCCTAGAGTGCTGGGGTTACAGGCGTGAGCCACTGCACCCAGCCTGCTACTCGAGTATTCTAACGGGGTCCAGACACTTACATGAGCTTATGGAGAAATGGAAATGGAGTCCAGGTTCAGTGTGGGCAACGAGGCCATTTATTCCACTTGGGTGCAAGTGGGCTGAGTTCAAAAAGGAAGTCAGTATGAGAGGCAAAGTGGGATGGGAACATACGGTCAGGGGTGCCTGGCTTGGTGCACTCATCTCTTTCTGGGTGGGACTTGTGCACTCAGCCCTGGTTAGTGGGCTTTTGTGCTCGGTTCTATTTTGTAGGCCTTTGTGCTCAGCCCTATCATCGCAGTCTTTTTAGTCTATTATAAGGATGCAGGATGACGGGTGTGGTGTCTCTTTGACTGCTTCCTGCAGGGAGGGTCGCCATGGGCGGCCTGTAAAGGGACAAAAGGGAGGAGGAAGGTGGTGGTGCTCACAGGAACACTCTGGGGTCTTCAGTCTGAACTGGTTGATATCCTCATAGGGCGAGGATATGACCAGTTGTTTTTTGGGCAACTGCTTGATCAATAAACCAGGAAATGAGGCTGGTCTGAAACTGAGGATAAGAAAGATCATAATTAGTGGCCCTAAAATAGGAAGTAACCAAGGAAGCCAGGAATTCAATAAGGACCAGGGAATTAGATCATTCAAATTTTGTTTGTCTGTGTTTGATTTGTTCTCAGAGGTCTTTTACTTTGCCTGTGACTATTCTTGGGTGGTTGACAAAGAAACAACTTTGTTCTCCCAGAAAAATACATGTGCTTCCTTTTTCTGCTGCAAATAAATCAAAGGCTTGGTGATTTTGGAGGACTACTGTAGCTAAAGAATTAATTTGGGATTGTAGGGTAACTAAAGAGTTTCTACCTTTTCCATATCTTTGTTGAGTTCTAGGTAGAGTTGGTGGCAAGAGTGGGCTCATGTACTAAGGCCTGCAGTGCCTGTACTAAGTCCAGCCACTATGCTTGTTCCGAGGACAGGGAGGAAGAAGGCTCTTTTCTGTTTGAAATTAGGGGGACGCATCAGGGTCTAAGTTAGGGAGGAGTCACTGTTCATAAAAGAGACTTGGAGGGTGAGGAAAACTCAGGAGCAAAGACTGGAGTGGTTAGCATCAGGCACTGACAGATGGAGCAGCCACAGAGGAAAATATTCCCGGAGGGACACAGGAGGAGTTAGACAGGGAAAAGCCGGGTTGAGGGAGCAGAAATCGGCTTTTATAAAGCCTACAGAGTCTCCTGTACAAGTGAGATTGAAGCAGGTTAAACTGGGGGACTTGGGGTGGAAAGCCCACAGTTATGGGGCTAAACAGAGCTGTTATTTTCTGCTGGGATGCAAGAATTACATATATCAGGTACAGGAATGGGATTGAAAGGGTATAAGGAAAGGCACCTCCTGCATCCTGGGGGTAGGGGAAGAGTCCGGGGCAGCTGAGAAGGAGGTGTTTGAAAGGCAGGGAATAGGGGTATTGTTGGAGGTCTTGCAGGCCAGTGAGGTCTATTCCTTTACAGGGCGCATATATTGTACGAGAGAGAGGAGGTTTTCTATGAGTTGTCCTGTTTCTTGCTGACATGCTATGTCCTAGACTCGTGGCATGAGGTGTGTCCATCAGACAGGAGTCCCAACTCCGCCTCCAGGGGACCTCATTATTTTGCCCGTCCAGTACCTCTTTCCTCCATAAGAACATCCAGGGGCTTTGGTAACATCATAACAGTGCACTGGCGTGTGAGTGTGGCTAGTGAAAGAGGGGGTCTGAGGTAAGACTCCGGTGTAGGTGACAAGGTGTTCATGGAGGTACAAGGTTGGAGTGGTAAATCAACCTGTACATTCAGACTGGAGGGGAGAAGGGCCGTGATTGACAGGAGGATAACCAGAAGAGGAAAAGTAGGGTTTCCTCGGGGGGAAAGTCTTGGAAGGTGCCTTATAGCCACAGATACCTGAAAGCTTCAAAGAGGTCATCCCAGCTTTGAAGGTGTGGGTGTAGCCAGGCTTCTCAAGAAAAGTTATGGAGAAAAAGGAAGAAGTGGGGGAGAATGTTACACATTTATGCTAAAGGGACTCTTCAGGGATCCTGGTGAGTTTTAAGATGCTGGGGGAGAGTACTTGTGATTTCTAGTGTGGGTCTTCCAGTGTGGGAAGATTTTCTGTAGGACACAGCTTTATTCGGGATTAGTGGATCCAGACTGGGAAGGGGGGTCCGAGGGGTGAACTGCTGTGAGAGTGCCATAGAGAATGGTGTGAGGGCCTGTCCACTGAGGGGATAGTGTCCTGCAGAGCAAGGGAGATTTGAGAAAAACCTGATGTCCTGCCAATTTGTCCCTGACTGTCTCTGCTGAGGTTTGGGGCAAGAGCTGGTGTTGATTATTTTTCTAAGTTCATCCCTGCGTTCCTGGAGGATGGGAAGATAGTTTCCTATGATGGAGTCTGAAGAGGTGCAGGGCTTAGAATAATAGTTCTGCTGTACATTATTTCAAAAGGGCTGTAGAAGAGGGGTTTGCGAGGGGTGGAGGGAATGCGGAGTAAAGAGACGGGGAGAAGCTAATCCAGTGTTGTTTGTGTTGGAGCACCAACTTGGGAGATGTTGTGTAAGGATGTCGTTCATTTGTTCTGCTTTCCCTGATGACTGGGGCCTGTGAGGCCCAGGGAAGCGCCACTGGACTCCGAGGGCTTGTGAGGTTTGGGAGGGGATCAGCTAATGAAAGCTGGGCTGTTGTGGCTCTGAATGGAGTTGGGGGGGCCAAATCTAGGAATAATGTGGTGGAGGGTGGAGATAACTTTGTGGGGTTTTTCGCTTATCTTGGGGAAGGCATCAACCCACCCTGAGAAGGTATCGAGCCAAACTAGAAGAAGTCGATAGATATTTCCATACAGGAGGTATGTGGGTAAAGTCAATCTGCCAATCCGGTCCAGGGGGTTGGCCCCGGCCTGATGTGTGGAAAAGAGAGGGGTTATGGTCCCCTGGGGTGAGACCTGGGGCAGATTGTCCAAGACTGGGTTATCTGTTTTTTTGTTTTGTTTTGTTTTTTGTAGAAAGAGAGTCTCACTTTATCATCCTTGGTAGAGTGCCGTGGCATCGCAGCTCACAGCAACCTCCAGCTTGTGGGCTTAGAAGATTCTCTTGCCTCAGCCTCCCGAGTAGCTGGGACTACAGGCATCCGCTACAACACCCGGCTATTTTTCTGTTTTGCAGTTCGGCCGAGGCTGGGTTTGAACCCATCACTTTCGGTATATGGGGCCTGCGCCCTACTCAATGAGCCACAAGTGCTGCCCTGGGTTATCTGTTTTAAAAAAGAAGATAGTCGTGGGTGAGAAAGGAGTGGAGAAAGAAGGGTGTAAAAGGGCCTGAAGCCAACATGAAGGTTATTGTGGAGGGGACAGAGGGTATTCTGTGCTTGGCAGGTAGGAAGAATAAATTTTCCCTGTGGAAGGAACCATCCTCCCCACGTGGGAAGGTGCCAGTGATTGTTTTGTTTTTTGGATGTGTAGATTGAAGAGAATTTATGAGAGGACAAGCCCTGGCCTTCTGCGGTGGGCGAGGTATAGGCGTTTTGAGCTGCCCGTTTGGCTTCTATATGGGCTTTTTGGTTCCCTTTGGAAATTGAATCTGTTTTATTCTGGTGGCCTTTACAGTGGATGATGGCCACATTTTTCAGGTGAGTGGTCACAGTCAGGAGGCTTTTAATGAGTGTGGCACTGACAATAGAAGAGCCATGGGTGGTAATGAATCCTCTTTCTCGCATATGGCTGCATGGTGATGGATTATGTGGAAAGTAGACTTAGAATCTGTGTATATGTTAATGCAGCGGCCTCATGAGAGTTGTAAGACTTTAGTGAGGGCTAAGAGTTCTGCCTGCTATGAGGAGGTGCGGGGGGGCAGAGGAGTAGAAGTGATGGGTAGAAGTGATGATTTGGGAAGAAGATACAATGGCAAAGCCTGACTTGGCAATGGAGCGAGCAGTGGGCTTAGAAGAGCTGCCATCGATAATCCAGCTGTCTTCAGGGTTAGGTACGGGCAAGAGGGAGATGTTAGGAAAAGGGCGTAATGTTACCGTCCTAAGACCAGCAATCGTGGAATGAGTTCTGAAAAGTGTGAGGGTCATGTGAGTGGAGGGCGGCTCATGGAGATGAGGGGTCATATTCCAGGCCAGGGAGAAAGTGGAAGTTAGGGTTTTCTATAAAAAGGATTCGGAGCTGAAATAAGCAAGGTGCAGAAAGTAATGAGGATAAGTGTCGGCGTTTTACAAGGGATGGAATTTTGTGATGGGTCGGTAGATATGTGGGGCATGGCAGGTAATGTTTCTGGGCCTCCAGGAAAAGGGAGGATGTGGCTGCCACTGCTCAGAGGCAAGGGGGCCAGCCTAGGGCTGTGGTTTCTACCTGTTTTGAGAGGAATGCTTTTGGGAGGTGATTGTTGTGAGGTTTTTGTGTTAGGCCCCTTCTGCACATCCTTGGTGTTCTGACACCGAGAGTTAAATGGACAGCAGAGATCAGGAAGAAGTGTGGAGAGTGCTTGGGACTGACAGGATTGTAGGAAGAGGAAGGAACTTGACCAAAGCTGCTGCGGGTTTAGGAGGTCGGTTGGGGGACCTTTAGCGGCAGTGTATAGAGGTTTAGCTGAGGACGCAAAATTGGGAATCCGGGCTCTAAAATATCCTAGAACACCCCAGGAAGGAGAGGAGGTCATTTTTTGTTCAGGAAAGGGATAAGGAGATGGCTTGAATGTGGTCAGGGGGAATGAGTGTGTCTCATTCCTGTAAGAGGATGCTGAGTATTGGACAGAGGGAGAGGTTCACTGGGCTTTGGAAGGGGACACTCCATACCCCTTCGCGGTGAGGAAAGAGGGTAAGTGAAAGGCATCTTGCCAGCAGGCAGTGGGGGAGGGGCTGCAGAGGACGAGGTCATCTACATACTAAAGAACTGTGGAATTTTCAGTAATATTAACTGCTGGAGGTCTGCCTGAAGTGCCTGACCAAAGTAATGAGGACTTTCTCTAAATCTTTGTGGAAGGACCATCCAGGTGAGTTGTTGGCTGGTGGAGGAATCAGGATCCGTCCAGGTGAAGGCAAAGAGGGGTTGGGAGAGCTCATGGATGGAGATGGCAAAAAAGGTGTCCTTGAGATCTAAGACTGTACAATGGGAGGTATTGGGAGGAATGGCAGATAGGAGGGTATAGGGATTAGGAATTACTGTGTGAATAAGATGAACTATTTCATTGATGGCCCGTAAGTATTGCACTAACTGATATGAACCATCAGTATTTTTTACAGGAAGGATGGGAGTGTGGTAGGGGGAGTTAGTAGGTTTGAGTACCTAACTCCTGGCCAATAGGAGTTTGAAGATAAGGGGTTTAACTCCCCTAAGGGCTGCAGTGGGGATCGGGTATTGATTAAGGGAAGGAGATGCATGTTGCGGTCAGAGGGCAATGAGAATGGGTGAATTATGGGAGGCCATAGAAGGAAGAGAGGTATTCCACACGATAGGGTCTAGGGGAGGTTGGATTGAGGGGTTACAGGGGAGGGGTCAGAGAGGAGCAGGATGGGTAGCGAGAGGTGGGAGCCAGCAGGAATTGTTAAGGTTGCTTATAATTTTGAGAGAGGAGGACTAGGAGGTCTCCACCTAGTAGAGGGATGCTGCATAAGGAATGATGAGGAATGACTGTGATAAAGTGTCCGGAATGAGAGCTCTACAAGGGTAGGGTAGCACGAAGGTGTAGCAAATTGCCATTAATACCCTCCACCGAGATGTCAGTTTTTTGAAAGGGAACTTTGAAGGCGTGTAGGGTGGAGTAAGTGGCCCCAGTATCAGCAGACTTATCCAGAGTTCAGTTTGAGAGATTGTCTAAGGGGCCTCCAGCACCTCTGGGACCTGTCAATCTTCAGCGAGCAGGCCCAAGAGGTCTGGGAATTTGTCCAGGTCCTGGGAGTGACTGTGGACCAGATCCTCAGAAGGACCTGGGCAGTCAGACTTCCAGAGAGGACCTCTGCAGTCTAGACAGGGTTTGGGACAGGGGATTGATTTGGGCATTCCTTGGCCCAGTGGCCAGTTTTTCTGCACTTAAAGCTTGGTCCTGGGGAAGGTTTTCCTTTTCCAGACTGTCCCAGGGAGTTCCTTCCTTCCTTCCTTTTTTTTTTTTGACAGAGTCTGACTTTGTTGCCCATGGTAGAGTGCCATGGTGTCCTAGCTCACAGCAACCTCAAACTCTTGGACTCAAGAGATGCTCTTGCCTCAGTTTTTTCATTTTTAGGAGAGATAGGGTCTCATTCTTGCTCAGGCTGATCTTGAACTCCTAAGCTCAAGCAATCCACCTGCCTTAGCCTCCCGGTGTGCTGGGATTACAGGTATGAGCCACTGCACCTAGCCCTGGAAGAGTTTCAATAACTAGCCAGGGCTTGTCTAATGGCAGAAGCTCATAACTGGAGCTCTGAGAGGCACTGTAGTTTAGAGACGTCTTCTCGGTTATTAAAGACCTTGAAGGCCAGATCAAAGACATCTGGCTGGGGGTTCTAAGGGCCCTAGGGGGAGTTTTCTGGATTTCTGGTACAGACTGGGAAATCAAATGCACGTTGATAAAGAGCCTGCCCTGTTGCTCTCCAGTGATAGGGAGGCATGGCAGTGGAGGGCGTTGTCAAGAGAGGCTAAAAACTGGGCAGGATTTTCATCCCATTTCTGGGTTATTTCTTTTGGTTTGTCATAATTGACGGCCTTATGGGATGCTTTTTAAAGTCCCTCTAAGAGACACTAGACTATGTGGTCAGAGATGAACTGCAGGAGCATAAGCTTGGTAATTCTGACTGGGGTCTCCCCAGGGATGGCCTAGTCCCCTCCTGCAAGGTTGGGTCTTTTCTCCATAGATCTTCAGTGTGGACCTGTGCCTGGGTCCAGACCTGTTCCCTCTCCACCAAAGTTAGGGTGGAGATGAGGATGACATATAAATTATGCCAGGTCAGATCATATGATTGGGTTAGATATCTGAATTCTTTTTTTTTTTTTTTTGTAGAGATATAGTCTCACTTTACAGCCCTTGGTAGAGTGCCATGGCACCACAAAGCTCACAGCAACCTCCAACTCCTGGGCTTAGGTGATTCTCTTGCCTCAGCCTCCCGAGTAGCAGAGATTACAGGTGCCCACCACAACGCCCGGCTATTTTTCTGTTTTTGCAGTTTAGCAGAGGCTGGGTTTGAACCCACCACCTTTGGTATATGGGGCCGGTGCCCTACTCGATGAGCCACAGGTGCCGCCCTTTTTTTTTTTTTTTTTGCAGTTTTTTTTGACTGGGGCTGGGTTTGAACCTGCCACCTCTGGTATATGTGGCTGGAACCCTGCTCCTTGAGCAACAGGTGCCATCCTAGATATCTGAATGCTTGAGTGTATTTTGTGGGATCTGTGGAGAATGAGCCTAGTTTCTGACTTATGTGAGATAGGTCTGAGAGAGAAAAAGGGACATGAACCCTCATGATACCTTCTGTCCCTGCAACATCTAAGAGAGGGTACAGAGGTTGGAGTGGCTGGAAGTGTAAGGTCCAAAGACACGGCTAGATCTAGTAAGAGGTGGGGAATTTGGGTTCACCGTCTTTCCTGCCCTTAGGCCACGGAAGGCAGGTAGGGGGCGGTGGAGAGAGGGAAGATCAGGTGGAATTCTGCAGATGCTCTGGGGAGACAGCAGGGGGAGGGTTGTCTGCTAAGGATGATAGGGGAGAGTAAGAGGGTTTGGGGGATTCAGGGATGGCTGGTTTGGCCCATGCGAGAAAACTTTGAGAGGGTTCACACAACCAACACAAAGAAGGAATGTTCTGGAGGACTCTCCAAAAGTCCTTATAAGGGACTTCTGACCATTTTCCCAATCTCTGACAGTAATTGTTGAGGTCAGTGAGGATTGAAAGGTCAAAGGTGCCATTTTCAGGCCATTGTGAATCATTGTCTAGTTTGTCCATAGGCCAAGCAGTATTATAGAAAAAGATGAGGCATCTAGGTTTAAGGTCAGGATGAAGGTGTAGGGGTTTGAGGTGGGCGAAGAGGCAGCTTAAAGGTGAAGAAGGGGGAATCAGTGAGTGAGCAGTCCCCAGACAGGAAACTGAAAGTAGAAAATAGATGAGGCTAAAGTGAGGATGAAAAGGGAATTTGTGAGGAGAAAGAGGAGGAGGAGGAGGCGGCTGAGGCTGGGGCCGGGGAGGTTACCAAGCGTCCCTGATGGACCTCTAACCGGCCCAAAAAGAGTGGTCCAGGCTCTGGGAGGGGTGTCCCCCACACGCTGGGCACTGCACAGGTCACAGGTGAGTCTGCCTCGCCAGGGAAGTCCGAGACCAGTGCTGGATTTAGGGACCATGAACTATTGGAATTTTCAGCCCAAAAATGGAGGAAGAGGGAGAGAAGAGATGGGGCGGAGAGTAAGGGAACAAGAGATTGAAAGGCTCCGAGAGGGGCCATAGGAATCGGAGCGGAGAATAAGGGAAGGAGAGGTGGAAAGTCGCCGAGGAGGGGCTGTAAACGCAATGCTCACCTCACTAGTAAATGCTCAGATTCCAGGTGGGGGTCCAACGAGTCCCCCGTTTCCCTTCATCTCCACGGAACGAGAGTCCATCCAGTCAGGAGTGGGTGTATCTCGGCCCCGCGCGGGGGCTTCTCCCCATCCCGGGTTTTCGGCACCAAAATGAGAGGTTCTTCTGAGATGTGAGAAACGGAACCGGAGTCTAGGTTCAGTGTGGGCAACAGGCCGTTTATTTCCCTCTGTGCCGGTTAGAAAAGGGTCCAGCGTGAGGGTCCAGGCGGGGTGGAAGGGGGAGGGTCTGGGGTTTCCGGGTGGTGCGCTCACCGCTTTCTGGGCAGGACTTGTGCGCTAGGCCCTATCATTAACTTGTAAACGGTTCTCTTCGGATTGGTTGGGCTAGCGAGATATTATCTCCCAAAGGAGCCTTTTCAGGTGTGGTTACGTTCTTGGTCTTTTCTGCAATAGATGGTGAGATGGGTGGGGGCAGGGAGGAAAAACAACTGCTCCTTCTCGGCCATCAGCCTGGTCTTTGGGGGAGGGGGGAGTTCCTTCCAGGATCTGCCTGTCTCTAAGGGCCTTGAATTCAGCATTCTCCTATTCCAGAGAGACATATTTAGGGAAAGGCTCTCCACACTCCTTCAGTCATCAGGAAGCACATTCTCGTTGATTCCAAGGGGTCTCAATTATTACTAGTACAGAACACACAAACCAGCAAGGCCAAAGCCGCCGGCTGCCTCCGTCCGGGGCGGTCCTGTCGGCTGCCCTCTGCTGGCTGAGCGCGGGAACTTCCCGAGCCGGTCGGGACGTGCGCCGGCTCTGCTGTTTTCTCTGGTGAGCCTTCCCTGCCGGATCCAATTCAGGGCAGGGGCTTAGTTGCAGCTGGTTGGGGCAGTTGGACTTTCTCCAGGGTTTACAGTGTCATCTCAAAATAGATGTGCGAGATATTGAGAGCATGCTCAATGAATAAGCCCCATGGAAATGACCTTCCTTGTCTGGAGGACCAAGTGAAATCCGGCAGCCTTGGATGGCCGCAGGCTCCACTCAGAGGGAGTCTTCACTGCCATTGATTCTCATTGCTCTGCTCTCATTGATGATTCTCATCAATACCGGCAGTGTTGTTCTGTTCTCAGTCTCTGGGGCTCTGAGCACTGTTATCCTTTTTAGAAAGGCTTTATATTTTATGTAGGGAAGTAGAAGATATTTTTATCAGAACACCTGGCACCAGGATTCCGTTTAGGGAGGAGCTGATCTTATTGGGAAAAAATATTTGGTAAATACTTGAGATGGAGGATGAGATGTCTAACATTTAAGCAAAAAAGGAAAAAAAAAGAAAAAAGTCATTCTGATTACAAGCATTCTATGGGAAATCAGTGGATTCTTTGCTTTTCAGAGGAGATGGGGAGATGAATGGGGGAAAGGCGGAGAAGTAGAGAATGAGGGGCAAGCAGGATGGTGAGAGCTTGTACAATTTTCACCTCTTTAGAGCTCCCAAAATATCACAGCAAGGTCTTCTGTAGCTGTCAGAGATGAGTTAGGCTGAAAGTAGTAGAATACTAGACACGTGGTGGCCTAAATAAATGGGCGTTTATTTAAAATGAGAGGTTTGTAATTGTTGGCATAGATACAGCTGTTAAGTGATAACCTCAGAGCCCCACACTCGTTTCCACGTTACCATCCTCCGTTTACTGGCTTCTTTGCCCTCATGTTTGCCACCTTGTGGTCTCAGGTAGCAGCTGTGGGCTCACATGTGAAGTCCATAGTCACCGCAGGAAGAGGGAATAGGTAATGAGATAAGGGGGGAGGAGCAGTGTTTTTGTTTTTGTTTTTGTTTTTTTCGAGACAGAGTCTCACTTTGTCGCCCTTGGCAGAGTGTAGTGGCGTCATAGCTCACAGCAACCTCAAACTCTTGGGCTCAAACTCTTGCCTCAGCCTCCCAAGTAGCTGGGATGACTACAGGCACCTGCCACATCGCCCAGCTATTTTTAGAGGGGGGGTCTCAGGCCGGTCTCCAACTCCTGAGCTCAGGCAATCCACCCATCTCAGCTTCCCAGAGTGCTAGGACTATAGGCATGAGCCACCGCCCCTCGCTGGCAGGGTTCTTTTAAGTAAAAGTTTTCCCGGAAACTCCCTTAGCAAGTTTCTGCTTGCATCCCATGGCCTCCCTGAACAGAAGAGCAAAAAGGAAATAATTTCACTTTTATATCTTCTTTACTAGAGGCAGGCCAGGGAGAAGGCACAGTGCCGGATCAGCCAGCCTGTGACTGCTGCAACTACCAAGCTCATAGACGTGGGCTGTGGAGGAGCTAGCTTGGGACAGGAAAGAGGGAGCTGAGTTCCTCACTGGGAGGATGGGTCCCGTAGGAGCAGAAGCAGTTCGTGAGAAAGGAAGTAGTCAGAGAGTAGGAGAAGCAGGGGAAAAGCAGCTTTGGAGAATGGACGCAAGTCCAGGCAGGTGAGAGCTCTGGGCTCTGCAGGCTGGGGACCGAGGGTGGGCAGGTCATGACAATGAGATGTCATGGCTGACGACTGGGTTCTACTTGTTGCAGGAAGATGGGGCCCAGTGGAGAGAACAAACACGCAAACACCGTGTTTAAAAGAGGAAGGGCTTTCTTTCAGCTTGCAGAGCCACGCTCTCCGACTGGCTCAGTTTTCTCCTCTTTATCTCCAGTCAAAAAGTTCTGGCCCAAGGGACCATTCTCATTGGTTAGTTTGAATGAAGCTGGAGAAGTGGCTCCAGCTTTTACAGAACCACAGGCTTTTACAGAAGGGGAAGCTTCCAGATCCCAGGAAAGTTAAGTCTACAAATTCCTAAGAGCTGAGTCACCTTGTGGAGGACGGGCAGGGGTATTTTGGGGTCTCCTTGAGAAGACCTCTGTTCTCTTAGACCTTACTTTTCCTGGGTATCCTCTCTCATACTTGTCTCCAGTTAATCACTAATCCCTGCCAATTCTTCCTCTCTTATGATGTTCAAATTTAGCACTTTCATATTGCCCCTTCTTTAACTTCACTGCTATTGTCTTCTGTGCCATTCTTGAAATTTCCTTAACTGCCTTGTTTCTGTCTTCAGCTTGTTCTCTTTTTAGTCCAGCCTCATTTAGCTTATTGATGTCTAGCAGCTGCCCTATATTTAAAATGGGTGCAAAATCACTTTCATAGAACAGCGTAATTAATAAATGACTGGAAAACTAACTATCTTGGGTGGCAGAAAGAAATTAACAGTAGAGTTAGTTATGGTAATACTGGGGTTGTGATGTCCCCTCATTTGCTCTGGAGAGCTCACTCCTGGGACACAGAGGCCGTTTAACATCTGTTCCTCAGTCCCTGCCATGGCTGCATGTGGCCCCTTTGGATTCCTAGGTACCAATAATTTATGGTGAAAATTATTTGTAAAGTTCAAGTAGATAAATTACTGACTCCAAAACAAGCCATGGAAATATAATTTGATTCAAACAAGCTTTGAACAATAGCCATAAGTAGAAATCAGAATATTTCATTTGTCCTGGGAAAAATGGTTAAAGTATCTTTCTAAGAGAAAAAACCTGGCTCCCAAACAGCTAGCTTGTGTGATTTGAGTCTGTCTCTCTCAGAGAGGTATTGCGTCATATGTATATCTTAGGCATCAGCTTTGGAAGTCACGCCTTCCAGGAAGGTGTGACTCTGTTATGTTACTTAATCTGCACAATAAACACAACTATAATATGGATCGAATTTATAATTGCTTAATATTAAACATGTAGGGATCATGGCAAAACTCGCCCTTTTTCCTTTAGTTGGTTCACTGAAAGATCAACTCACAATTACAGCAGATTAATAAGAGAAACATTTATTCCCAAATACCTTGCACATGGGGGTAATCAAACACAAGTGTGATTACCCAATGTCTCTGATGGTCAGATACTTTGTAGATACCTTTTTGAAGGGAGGAAGAGAATGTGGAGTTTGGGTGCTGCAAGTGGTTATTAGGGATGGTGAATAGGTAGGGGAAATAGATTGACTTGCAAATTAACCTGAGAGACAGGAATTGTGTCTTCAATGATTGGGGCCAGGTCTGCTAGCTTTCAGGGAGCAAAAGAAGTCAGTTGCCTCCTTTGATTCCCTGATCAGGTCAGTCTGGTTTATGCAGATAGAGGAAAAACCCTTTCCAATGCTTTCTGATTGTGAATGGTCTTTAATTCAAAATATTCTTTATGTTAAGTCGTCATATTTGGGGATAAAAATTCCTTGGCTCCTTCCAACATAACAGAACAAGTACGGTCAGGAAGCATGGTTACTTTAGAATCCCCCACTGCCCTCTTCAGGTGACTTTAAGATATTACTCTGTTTCTTCATTTAGGCTAGTTGAGCACTTTTCAAACCTTTGCCTGCATACAGCACTTTTGCGGGGTTACAGATAGAAAACTGTACACCGTACCTTATGAGGGATTTGAGAACAGTCTAGGGATAATTTGCTAATTTCTCTCCCTTATTAGTTGACTTCATAATCAAACCTTGAATCACATGCAATTTTACTATATTTACATCTTAAGAAAATCTAAATGGATATATAATGTACATGAGAAAGTGAAGAGGTTTTTTTTTTTTTTTTATGTTTGTTTGTTTGGTCATGGGAAGTTTTGAAAACTAAAAATCTGGCTTGGCGCCTGTGGCTCAACAAGCTAAGGCACCAGCCACGTACACCTGAGCTGGCAGGTTCGAATCCAGCCCGGGCCCGCCAAACAACAATGACAGCTGCAACCACAAAATGGCCAGGCATTGTGGCGGGCGCCTGTAGTCCCAGCTACTTGGGAGGCGGAGGCAGGAGACTCGCTTGAGCCGAGGAATTGGAGGTTGCTGTGAGCTTGATGCCACGGCACTCCATCCAGGGTGACAGCTTGAGGCTCTGTCTCAAAAAAAAAAAAA
>CAUYRH010007644.1:0-13881 GCA_963574655.1 Perodicticus potto
AATTGTGTGCTGTAGGTAAAAAAAAAAAAAAAAAAAGCTGTTCACATTTGGGCTTCACCATGGGCGCTGCTTTGGTGGAGAGATGAAGTTGATGAATTCAGGGTTTTGCTGTTGGGTGGAGGGCAGGCAGGTAGGCTTCATGGGGGCCATTTAACGCTGGCCGCCTTTAGCTAGTGGTATAGGGTCTCCTTTTATCTACTGCACAGTAATTCCTCTGCCTTACTTTGCTTTCTTCCTCATCTGCTCTGCCTTCTAGCCCACCGACTATTAACCAGAATTCAGACTCTGCTTAAATGGTTTGGCATCCCAAGTGTTTATTTGTATGTGAGTGATGTCAAACCTAGCTGGTAACACCTTCCTCTGGCTGTGTCAGCTGTTTCCTTGGAATAACTATGAGCCAGTGCACAAGGCTCCTGTCCTTCTATGGTAAATTCTATATAATGTCCTCCCAGTTTCTTACCCATGAGGCTTTATCACCAGTAGGCCAGTTGGAGCATTCATCAGAGCTCTAAGGACAAATTTAAGAGTGCTTTCTCTGCTCTTCCTAAATGCAACACCTATCGAAACAAGGGCACTCTAAAACAAGGGCAGCCAGATACTCCTACCTGGTACTGTCAAAATACTCATCAGTTGCCTAGGATCATCTGTCACCTAGCACGTGGCACTGAACAGAAGAAATGCTGCCCTTACAATTGCCTTGGAAAAGATGACCCCAGAGGCTGTCAGTAGCCATTAGTTCAATAAGGCAAGCATTGTCCACATTGACCATTCAATCAAGAGAGGAGATGAATAGTTTCCTGTTTTAGATGGCTAGGGAGCCAGCATGAGCTCATAAACCAAACAGCAATTTTCAGAGACATCTGTTCCTGATCTCCAGAATAAACTCAATGTCCAATGGCTTAGGCTGGAAGGAAACTACATTAACCCCCCATCCCAGCTTTCTCAAAGGGAGGGTGGGTCCTCTGGGGGATCCAACTTCTCCAACGAGCAGATTAGGCTAAAGGCTGCCCAAGATGTGCCACTTCCAAGGAAAATGTAGAGAAGAGTTTACATAAAATAAGCAGCTTCCTCTTCAGTGGACAACTTCCTGCCATCTCTCCATAGCACACTGATGGCCAGGTTCCTAGTGGGATATCTGTACTTGGTGGAAGGAACTGGAGCAGCAAATACAGAAAGTGAGACCAGAAGCTCCCTAGCTGGTTTTGCCAGCTTGACCTAAAGGCCTCTGCGAAGAGGAAGGACAAGGCGTGGGCTCATCTCCCTGGCACTCTACCCTTGTCCCATGGGCCAAAGGGGAGGCTCAAGGGGAATGAACTAGGTAAATAAATTCCTGGAAACTCCCATCTGGATGCAGCTGGAAGAGTTAAATATTTAGATTGGTGGTCTTCCCTGAACTACCAAGAACACAAACATCTACACCACAGGGTTGAGTTTTGTGCAAATGTTGGGGCTTTGCATTTTTTTATTAACATTTTCTTCTCACATGGTTTACATCAATTTATAATAATCTACATAAATTGAAACAGAACATAGACAAAAAAAAATATATCCTTACCAACTTATTAAAGTCAAATATTAATGAAGGGTCCCATCCTACCTGTATTAGCCAAAACTGGCAGCCGTCAGCTGTTGCCCAGTGAGGACTGGCATAGCTGGCTGTGGCCTGTCCTGGGCTCCTGTTGGCACAGCCCACTCTACTGGACAAATTGACCAGGTGTTCCGGGCTGCACAAATGTCTCAGATTCTACCAGGTGTTTCCTTGGTACTGCTCAGTCCAGTTCTGGAACCTGACCCCACCACTCTGGGGGTAAAATTTATAAATAAGAGCCTTTTTGCATTTCTCGGCCCTTCCAGCCTTGCTCCTGTTCTCACGTTGCCTAAGCAAGCTTGTGGGCTGCAGGGCTCCCTGATGCTGAGAAGCAAACATTCCTCATTTAGGAGGGGGAAGGCACCCAGTTTGGGATGTAACTAACTCTAGTTGGGCCACTAATTCATCACTGTCAATCACTTTGGAAGCAAGCAAAAGCCTTCCATGCCACACACCAACACCTGACAGCAGACCTCAGGAGTGGCCAGATGCTGGATTTAGGTTGAAGTGGCATTGTTTCCCCTTCACCACCTTGTCCCAGGGAGCAGGGCGCCTTGCTAAGCTGTTCAATGGCAGCTGGGTGGTACGTTGTTCCTCGTTTAATATTTCTTTCCTTCAACGTGCACGGTATACTGTTCTGCCAGAGACAATAGGTGCAAACAGGGTCAGAGAGGGTCCTGCCTCACTGAGCGGGCACTACAGTTTTGGGCAGGAAGCTGTTCTTCAAGACTTAGCCCTGAGTATGGCAGTGGGAGCTGTTCTCCCCAGTCCTGAAAACCTAAAATCTGCTCTGCCACATGGAAGAGCCCAGGAGCTGTGCTGTAGCTTAAGTCCCTATCCCTGGGAATGTCTGCCCTTGTAGGCTGATTGCTACAGGTGGCAGCCGCTGCTCAGAGGGAAACTGCGCTTTGGAAGTACTCCTTTCCAGTACTAAGCAGTGGGTCTTAAAGTTGGGACTGGAACCTGCTGATCCCCTACTCTGGAATACCGTGTCAATAAGGAGGGCCCTCGCAAACCTGGTCCCAAGAGATGCAGGTGCCGGTGATTCCTTGTCCTCCCCCAGCTTCAGAAGTTTCCCAGAGTTCACTCAAAAGCTACATCCAGAAGCCAGGGACAGGATGGGAGCAGCACCATGACAGCTGGCTACTGGACTGCCTTTCTTTCCCAGATCCTGGAGTACACGTGGCAGTGGGGCTGCCCCATAGCAGTGCTTGGTTGTGGAGAATATGTGTAAAATCTAAGGCAAGAGCACCACGAGGTACTGAGGTGCCAGGTGGCCTCCTGGGTGGAGCCTGCCTGTTTCTGGGCACCTGCTTCAGCCATATTAGCTGCCCTCCAGGAAGCCGGGGCTCCGCTAGAAAAGCCAGGACAACGTGCTGTTGAGAGTGTGCCCCCACGGCTCAGGACACCTATGCCGCTGCCTCTGACTGCTCTCCCTGTCTGTGTCCTCAGCAGCTCGACTCCCGCCTCCCCTCAGAATTCTCTCCTCTGGCTGTCTTGATAGCAGGTCACCTGTGAGTCTTTACACTCAAAGGAAATAGAACACCAAGAGAAAAGGAACTGAAAAGCAGTAGAAGAAACAGTCAAAGATGCCTCACTGATAGGCAGGAAACAGAGCAGATACACCCCAGAAATGGAGATTCTCAAGAGGAAAATTCCAGAAATAAGCTCTCCAGCTCTGTGCTAAGCTGAGGATTAGTGTGACTCTGTCTCTTTGTCCAACATTTGCACAGGCAGCAAGGCAAAGCAAATGTACTTCCACAGGTGGGGGCAAGGAGGAACCAGGGCAGCAGGTGGCAGCAGCAGATGGGCTACCACAGCCACTGCCACCAGGGACCTCTTCAGAGCTCTCGAGGTGATGGAGCAAAAACCGAAGCTGCACATGCATGCAGGCAGGCTGGGCCGGAGGAGGGGGTGCAGGAGACTGAAGGGAGGCTGCCAGGAGACTGCAATCTGGGAGCAGGGCCAAGAGGGGGGAAGCTGGCAGCAGTTATACAGCATAAAGTAAAAGCCTTTGGACTGGACTCAGGAGGAAAGAAAATGATGGAAGAAATGAAAGAACAAAGCAGGCCATCTGTGTGCCCACACCAGGTCGGTCACTACCTTTTCTGCATAACAAATATATATAAAACAATTCCCAAACAGCACGGGGCATTAGACACGAGAGGTACAGAGGGCAGGAGCCCAGGGTGCAACAGTGAGGCTGGGGGCTGGTCAGCTGGCTTTGTACAAGGTGGCACAAAAGATGCACATATTCCAGTTCTTGGAAGTCTGCTTCCCTCGGAGTCTGGAGTGCTGGGTCTGGGAGTTTTCTATTGTAGTCTTTCAAGTCTGTGTTAGGCCCCTGGCTGGAGAGGCTGGCTCTGGCCAACCCCCCACAGCTGCCCCCACCTTGGGCTACACGTCGGTGGAGAAGTACAGTGTGTTCCGCTTCAGTTCTGCAAAGGAGATGGGGGGGTGCTGCAGGTAGTAGAGAAGGACCTGAACCTGTGGGGAGATAAAGGAGACCAAGGCTGAGGTCCTTGTCCTCCTGGTCCTCATCTACTCTGCAGAGAGGAAATGGTCCCTGGGCCAGACAAGTATCTTTCCCCCTCAGACTCCCCAGGCTGACTCTCCCTTTCCTTGGCAGGCCAGATGTGTTTGCCCTTTTTGCAACAATAGAGGGCACTGCAGGGCAGAGGGCAGGAGAGCCTGGGGCCATTTGCCCAACTTAAGTCATAAGCTTTCCAACTTCATCTTGAGGGTGCATTTGGCTAGGCAGTTCTGCTTCTGACAGGCCCCTATCTTGTCCGGGTCTTGCCAGTATCCCTCCTGACCCTGGAAGCAACTGAAGAGCTCCCGCACATGAGGACACGACCCCCAGAATTTTCCTATACTGCTGAGCTCATTTTCTGAGACTGAGGTACTCCTGGGAATGTAGCTAGCACCTGGGACAGACATTCTGGGCCTTTGTCTAGGCTCACACATTTTATTTTGTCCTGAGAGGGGCAGGACTGTTCATAGCTCTGCTTCCCCAGTGACACCCTAGAGCCATCAATCCAGCTTCCCACGAGGGGAGAGGAGTGGGAACTTGCTTGTCTCACCGCAGGCCTAGGCAGTGCTGTACCTGTGCCATGACATCATGGGACCAGATGTCTGCAGCTGACGTGAGGTGTGCTTTGCTTTCCACTTCTGAGGGTCTCAGTAACGTGGGGCCAAACACAGTAGCCAGGTTATGAAGTGACATTTTGTTGATGGGCTCCTTCTCAGCAACCCTGAAAGGGAGAAGAGGAGAAGAAGGAAATCACTCCTCAGCAGCCACTCAGAGCTCAGGACCCTTAGCTAAGCCATGGAAACTCCTAGAAGGACTCCTGGGAGGTACTCACTTAGTCTCCCTCTCCTAAGGGACTGCCTAGTGGGAAAGGGACAAGCCCCAGATGTGTCCCAATGTACTGTTAAAGCAGATTCCCAGCTTCTGGGCCACCCCTAAACTGATGGTAAACTACCACAGCCAGAAGGGCCCACAGATACCACCAACACCAGCTCCCTTGCCTTACAGAGAATGACTGTTCTAAGAACTTTCCCTATAATAACTCATACTCGTCACAGTCCTTTACATAGGTACTATTATCATCATCCTCACTGTAGAAGTGAAGAAACTAAGTTCAAAGAGGTTAAGAAACTTGAAAAAGTGCACACAGCTAGCAGTGGTAGAGCTGGGATTTGCATCTAGGCTGCCCACCCTAGAACTCATGCTTGCAACCCCTGTTTACCCATGACCAGTCAAACCGTGCTATGCAGCCTATAACCTGGAGAAAGCGGCACAGTGGGTGGGGCAGGGGAGAAAGGAAGAGAGGGCCTGGACTCTGCAACAGTTGCTAAGTAGACCTAAGGCTCTGCCTGCTGTGTGGTGGTGGGAGCAACCCTAATCCCAGATGAGCCCAGGGACTGTCCTTCCATGCCTTTCCAGAAGGGCCTGCCCCAGAGTTGCCTCCCTTTGGATCTTCCCCTGCTTCTCTTGCACAATAGGCCAGATGCTCTGAAGATACTTCCCCTGAGTCACAGCAGGAGCTGCCATCTGTGGCTGGTGTCCAGGCAGGCCCAGTATCACCGAACACAACAGAGAGGCTCTAGGTCTCCCTCAGTCTTAGAAATATTTCTGGGCTGAGCCCCATTTGCCCCATGCAGTGCCTCATCCCACTACTCCCTGTGATACCATCATTCCCTCCCTCCAGGCAGGAACCGTAGATGTTCTTGCTTTGGAAATAGGCAGACACATTGCGATGCCAACAGGCAGCTGTGCAAGAAGGCCAGCCCACATCTCTCTCTCTCTGTCTCTCCCTCTGTCTCTCTCTCTCTCTCTCCCTCACACACACACACACACACACACACACACACACACACACACACACACACACACACACGTGCCAGCCAGGGGCCCAAATGTGGGAACAAGCTGTGCCCGGTTCCCAGGGTAGAAAACCTAATGAATTTTCCCTTCCTACTCCTCTGCGCATCCTCCCCACAAAGCTTGCCAAACTATTTGGGAATTGGTTAGGCCTCTGGTCCTGGCCAAACCAGAGGAAAAATGTCTCATAATGGGAAAAACAAGACATCAGCCCTAGGCATATCCAGGTCTCCACCAGCCAGCCACAGCCTGTCCTGGCTGATTGCAGCAGGGTGCGGGGCCTGGGCCTGAGGGGGTTTGAGCTTAGGGAAGAACTGGTCCACAGAGCAGTCCCCTCCTGGGGTTGCCAGTGGGCTCCCTGGTCTCTGGTGGCAGGTAGATTTAAGAGATGCCCAGGGACTTCTCTCCACTCACATCTTGGATTAGTTCTAGGCTCGAAAGTGGATAATGAGGACACCTTCAGGGCTAGTTTCAGTTCTGAACTTTGCTGTAGGCATCAACTTTCTGCAGTTCTTGGTTTGACATGACTATGGAAGGGGCAGAGGGGAAACTCTGGAAAGAGGGTCTTAGTTAAGAATTTGAAAGATGTAGGTTCTAAGGACAGATCTGCTACTAACCCAAGCAAGTCCCTGCTGGGTTTGGGTGCTCAGTTTCCCCCTCACTTAAATGAAATGTAGATCAAGACTTTTTTTTTTGAAACAGAGTCTCAAGCTGTCACCCTGAATAGAGTGCCGTGGCATCATAGGTTTCAGCAACCTTCAACTCTTGGGCTCAAGCAATCTTCTTGCCTCAGTTTTTCTATTTATAGTAGAGAAAGGGTCTCGCTTTTGCTCAGGCTAGTCTCGAACTCCTGCGCTCAAGCAATCCACCCACCTTGGCCTCCCAGAGTCCTAGGATTATAGGCGTGAGCCATTGTACCTGGCCTAGTTGCAAACTTTTTTGACCCTGACCTACAATAACAAACACATTTTCTTCTCTTTTCTTTTTCAGACAGAGTCTCACTTTGTCACCCTCAATAGAGTGCTGTAGCATCATAGCTCACAGCAACCTCAAACTCTTAGGCGTAAGTGATTCTCTTGCCTAAGCCCTCTGAGTAGCTGGGACTACAGGCTCCTGTCACAATGTCTGGCTATTTTTTTAGAGACAAGGTCTCTCTCTGTTTCAGGTTGGTCTCAAACTCATGAGCTCAAACAATCCATCTGTCTCAGCCTCCCAGAGTGCTAGGATTACAGGTGTGAGCCACTGTTCCCAATCTAACAAAAACATTTTCTTTATTTTTCTTTTCTTTCTTTCTTTCTTTTTTTAAAGCAATATGGCTTTTATTTATTTATTTATTTTTTGAGAGACAGAGTTTCACTTTGTCACCCTCGGTAGAGTGCCGAGGCATCACAGCTCACAGCAACCTCCAGCTCTTGGGCTTAGGCGATTCTCTTGCTTCAGCCTCCTGAGTAGCTGGGACTACAGGTGCCCACCACAACGCCCGGCTACTTTTTGTTGCAGTTTAGCCGGGGGCAGGTTTGAACCCACCACCCTCAGTATATGGGGCCAGCACCCTACTCACTAAGCCACAGGCGCTGCCCTAACAAACACAGCACACGTCTGTATGTAATTGAACAAAACAACCGCACTCAGGCTTACTGCTTGCTCTGTACCCTGGTGCTGTCTATTCTATTTCATTTTTATGGGATTTTTTTTTTTTTGGCTGGGGCTGGGTTTGAACCTGCCACCTCCGGCATATGGGGCTGGTGCCCTACTCCTTTGAGCCACAGGTGCTGCCCTATTCTATTTCATTTTTAAAAGGCTATATTGATTGAAAGAACTGATAGGATGAGACCCACTGGTTATAAAATCCACCCATAGTCCTTGGCTCTAGCCCTGCCACTCTATGGCCAATATTTGAGGTTGCTATTAGGACCCAAATATTTCTCAAAACAGGAGAATGTGAGTGTAAAGTTGGAAAGCAAACTCTCTTAGTGCTGTGGATGGCCCAGCACCCACAAGGAGGGGCTGAGGCCAACATGTGTAGCTAGGGCCCCGCCCTCCCCTTGGCTATGCCTCGCCCATTACCTTTTCAAGTGTTCCAGCAGGAAGAGGAAGGTGATAAGGTTGGGGTCGGGCAGGGAGCGGAGCAGGTGCATCATGCAGTTTTCCTTGGCAGCAGGATCTGACAGGGCTGTGGGGAGAGAAGGGGCTCAGGCAGGGCTAAGCTCCTGGGGCTCCTATCCAGAGCCCTCATGGTCAAGAAGCTGCCTGGTGTTCAGGGAAGGGCCTTGTACCTGGGGGGCTATTGGCAGCTAGCTCTTCCAGGAGGCCAGGACTGGCAACTCAGCCAGAAGGCAGGCTGGAAGGGAGCAGACTCCTGCCTGCCCTGACTGCATGGACCTTGGCTGCTGCTGCCATTCTCCATCCTGGATCTATATGGCTCAGTTCAAGCCAGTGGTGACATACGCTGCCAGTGTGGGAATGTTTTCTCTCTTTCAATTGCCTCTGACACTGGTGCCTAAAAGTGACCAGCCCTCTGTGGGGTTCCTTACTCCCCACAGGGACTAAAGCTCTGCTCTGTCCCTGGAGAAGAAAAGGCGGGAGGGATGTACTTGGGTCTGGATTTGGCCCTAGTAGTTGGAGGTGAAGGCCTGCTGGCCGGGTCCCTCAGCATAGGAGGTAGATGAGTGAGTCATCCTTCTGGAAGGCTCAGCATGAGCCATCTCAAGTGCCCTCTGGCTTGAGTCAGCTGCCTCCTTGGCTCCGGGATGCTGGCTTCTGCCCACCAATGGATGAGTCTTCCATGGCCAGTATTTCAGGTTGCTTCCCTGGGTGAGTCTCCAAGCAATGAGGCCAGTGTCCAAGCAGGAAGCACAGGGCGCTGTCCACGGGGACGTGAGGGGAGAGGGCAGGCGAGAGAGGGCCTGGCCTCTGCATGAGGTGCCAGCCAGCTACCCTTGTACTCTAGGCCCCTGAGCCACCTGGCCCTAGGACACTGGGAAGGTCCAGGAGCAAGGGAATGCAGGTATCTTCTCTTTTTGGTGCACAGGGAACCCTGGCTCAGCCCAGCCCAGGACCCTGGGAGCCTCACCGATGCCCTCCATGAAGGCTGGGTAAAGCCGGTCTGTGAGGAGGGGTTCGGGCAGTTCCCGGAAGTAGAGCTTGAGGGTGCCAGCGATGGCATTGATGTCCATGTCACTCAGCATCAACAGGATGTCCTTGTTATCTGCACAGGTGGGAGGCAAGGTCAGGGGTTATGTGGCAGCGCTCAGCTGGGTGGGCAGCCCTGCCCCATTCCCTACTCATCCTGAGATAGCCCCCATCATCCACCTGGTCTACTGTACTCCTGGGAGTGCGAGGGGAGCGTAACTCATCACCCAGGGCTCTGGAGCCACATCCAAACCAGTGGCCTGCACCCTCCTCCTTCCAGCTAGAATCTCCTCATTGCTAAGCCCCTCTGTGGAAGGCACTACATATTTTGCACACCTAAAATCATGTTCTGACATGGTCTCAGGTTCCAGGTTACACAGAGGAGCAAAGTGTTATTAGCACATTCCCAGGCCCCTGTCTCATCCTTTGCCCCTGACCCCCCACAGGGCCCCCTCTCAGTTCCACAGGGACTCATCACTGCCTGGCCAGTTCAGGCTTGCTGACTACTGGGTCTGCTGCCGCTGCTGCCACAACTCACACCAGCAGGAGGAAATCAGAAAGGTCAGCTCTCCCCACTGTGAACGTTACAGTGGCAGAACTGTCCCAAAGTGCATATGGGGCCCTAAAGTCAGCAAACCTAGCTCTCTCATTTAGCCCACAGGCGCCTAGGAACCAGCAAGAAAGCCAGGACATAGGAACTGGAGTCACATCTGAGTTAAGTCCAGGATCAAAACTTACAAGCTGAGTACTCCTGGGCAAGTGACTTGACCTGTCTGAGCTTTTTCTGTTTCCTTATCTAGACAAGAGATTAGAGGGCAGGGAGATTACACGAGAGTGAAAAAAAAGTGCTTGCCATAGGGACTCAGAAATGGAGTGTCCCATGCCATACTAGACACACGTGCGTCACAGACCAAGGCCTCCCTGCCACGGGCTAGAGTGAGCCCTCCATGAAAAAGGGCTCCCGGTTCCCCTGAGCTCCCCTGCCAGCCCTGCTCGCCTGCTTGCCCCCAGCCCCGCCCCCAGGTTGGACCTCCCAGACTCACTGGCATCAAAGACGGCCTTCAGTGCCTGGATGTCTGTGGCCACCCCTGATATCCGGTAGATGCCGACCTCCTCAATACCCCTCTTCTCCACCTCTTCCACGCACTGCCGGACGATGTAGGGTACCTTGGAGCGCTCCCGCCTGGGGGTAGGGACGGAAGGGGAGGGTGGAGGAGGATCCTGATGGCAGCTAGCCGGGGTGCCCCCACCTCAGCACTCCTGGACCTTGGAGAGTTCTAGCCTCTGGGATTGGGGCTTGGGGGAGGAAGAAGAGGGCTGAGAGAGGCCATGCCACCCCCACCCCATCCAGCCCACCCTGGGCTTCCTGCCAAGGGACAGCAAGGACACTGGAAGGAGAACGTTTTGGAAGTTAAGCCCCGAAGACTGGGGAAATCATGTTCCTTCAGATTCAGATGTTTATGCGGGCCCAGCAGGTAACCTCTATGCAGGAGGTGGGTCAGGTCCTGAGACACAGGGACAGAGGGAGGGTGGTAAACTGGGGGGATACACCCCTTTCTTACAGGACACACTCTGTTACTCTGTTTGGCCTGCTGCTGCAGGGCCAAAACACGGGCCCATGATCAATAAATCTTCCCATTTATTAGAACAAGCAGACAAATTGGGATTTTCATATGAATCTTCCAATGCTTAAATGCCAGCTCAATTATTTCTAAAGCATCGTGTGAGCCAGAGAATACACCTCTGCAGACCATGGTGGCTTCCAAACTGGCTGGCTGCGACTCTTGAACTGGGGGTGATGGATTCGGTACCTGGCATGGGCACAGGCAGGAGGGTTGGGGGACAGGGAACAGCAGGGACCTGGCACGCTAATGCTATCCCCTGGATGACCTACTTAGTCACCACGCTGATCTTCACACCAAAGACGCCGGTCTGCTTTTTGGATGGGGTCCTCTTCAGGCTCATATCTCGGCTGGTAAATTTCATGGAGAATTCCACTTTGATCTGGTGGGGGGTGGGGTGAGGCAGGACAAGCCCCCCAGGGCATGAGTGCCTGAGGATGTTCCCAAAAACACAGGGGTGCCCTTCCCCAGGCCTGTAAACAAGGCTACCTCAAGCACCCAAGGCTCCCTAAACACCTACAAGATGGTAGCAGGAAAGGTGTGGGCAACGGGCAGAGAGGAGAAGAGGCAGCACAGCACCCGAGGGAGGAGCCAGGGCCAGGGCTGCCCACCCACCGCCAGACGCCTCCGCCTCTCCGGACTCACCCCATTCATCTCGATCACATCTGTGTGCCAGTTCTTGGTTTCTACAGTTTGTGGGTCCAGCTGCAGAGAAAGAGAGAGGAAATATGAGTAAGAACGCTCCCTCCCTGAGCAACTGCTCACAGCCAGCTGAATAGGAAGGTGAAGCAAGGGGGTGAGGGGAGGGCCCCAATGCTGATCTGAAAATCAACCCTTTACGGTGGCCCTAGTCCCAAGAGCCGCCCCCCCAAGGACTCCCCTGTAAAAGAGGTAGAACACACTTTGTTACGTACTTCTGCCCACCACTCTTTGAGATGGGCATTATTACCCCATTTCATAGATGCAGATAGAAATGGAGATTCACAAAAGGTAAACAACTTGTTCTACATTCTCCCAGCCAAATGTGAGTGGTCAGGAGGGAGACCTGGCCCGCACCAGTGGAGGTTTTGAACAACAAGCAGTGCAATGTCAGGTTAAGAGCCCAGCGGTCAGGCTGCCTGGGTTTGAATCCTGGCCCCACCCCTTCTAGGAGTGGGACTTTGGGCAACTTTCAGCCTCACTAAGCCTCAGTTCTCTCACCTGCACACTGCAGTCAGTAACAGGTCCTGCCTCACCAGCTGTTATGAGGATTCAAGCAGATAACTTGGGTCAAGCAGTTGGCTCCCTAATAAGCAAATGCTCCACAGGGTACGTCTCCATCAGATATAGGCTAAAGCGCTAGGGAGGTGCATCCACAGGGAAGAGTCAGAGGCATCCCTCATGTGGGAATGTTCCAGACTCTCTTTCTCTAACTCAGAGGCCTTCAAACAGTTTTGCTTATCCACCCGCAAATTAATTCTGAAAAACTATGTACTCTCTGACACGTTTTTAAGGCAACATCTGAACATCTCCATGACAAGTTTAAATAGTTGGGATGATATATAATTTCCAGAATAATGTAAATATTGCCTTTTTAAAATAAAACTGTTACATCACTGTATTCAGAGGAATCTAAATACCATAGCGATTTAATACCTGCAATCCATTTAAAAAATACACAAACAAGCTCTTCATTCCTTTGCAGAGACGCTGTTGTTTTTTCTCTCTCCTTTCTATTCCATTTCTCCTAAAAAATTCTGTCCTAGTTTTTATTTTTACATTTTCAAGGTTTTTACTCATCACCCTATTTTATTTTGCTTCCCCCAAAACATCTGCATAAATTGAAAAGAAAAATTTCCTGACTCGGCGCCTGTATCTCAGCGGCTAGAGCCCCACCCACATGGTTCAAATCCAGGCCGGGCCTGCCAAACAACAATGACAACTACAGTCAAAAAATAGCCGGGCGTTGTGGTGGGCACCTGTAGTCCCAGCTACTTGGGAGGCTGAGACAAGAGAATCCCTTAAGCCTGAGAGTTGGAGGTTGCTGTGAGCTGTGACGCCACGGCACTCTACCGGGGGAGACTAGTGAGACTCTGTCTGGGAAAAAAATTTCCTGAGACCATAGGCTCTGAGTATTTAAAACATACCCTGGATTAGCTATTAGTTATTATCATGAGTAACAGCACACAGTCAAAAGCAAGCTTACAATTTTTTTTTTCTTTGTAGAGACAGAATAAGAGAAAGGGTAGAGTCCAGTGGTGTTATCATAGCTCAAAGCAATCTCAAACTCCTGGGCTCAAGTGATCCTCCTGCCTTAGCCTCATGAGTAGCTGAGATTACAGGTGCCTGCCACGATGCTACTTTTTCTCTTTTTTAGTAGGGGATCTTGAACTCTGCAGCTCAAGCAATCTTCCCCCTCATTTCGCCCTCATCTTGGCCTCCCAGAGTGCTAGGATTACATGTGTGAGCCACTGCATCTAGCCACCATTTTTTTCCCCCCAGAATATAGGAGATACAAGTGTTTTTTGTTATTTGGATGAATTTTATCATGCTGAAGTCAGGGCTTTCAGTGTACCCATCACAAAGATAGTATACATTGGCTTGGCGCCTACAGCTCAAGCAGCTAAGGCACCAGCCACATACACCAGAGCTGGCGTGTTTGAATCCAGCCCAGGCCGGTCAAACAACACTGACAACTATAACCAAAAAATGGCCATGCGTTGTGGCGGGTACCTGTAGTCCCAGCTACTTGGGAGGCTGAGTGAGGCAAGAGAATCGCTTAGGCCCAGGAGTTGGAGGTTCCTGTGAGCTGTGATGCCATGACACTCTACCAAGGGCAACAGCTTAAGGCTCTGTCTCAGAAAAAAAAAAAGATAGTATACATTGTACTTAATAGGTGGAATTTTTTAAAAAAATGTTTATTATTATTATTATTATTATTTTCCATTTTTTTGGTCGGGGCTGGGTTTGAACCCGCCACCTCCAGCACATGGGGCCGGCGCCCTACTCCTTTGAGCCACAGGCGCCGCCCAATAGGTGGGATTTTTATCCTTCACCCCCTCTCATTCTCCTCACTTCTTAGTGTCAATGTCCATTATAGCTCTTTATGACTACAGTTGTCCCAAACACCAATTCTGTTCAGGTTTTTTGGAGGGAAGGTTTGTTTTGAAAGA
>CAUYRH010007646.1:0-57005 GCA_963574655.1 Perodicticus potto
AAATTGCAAAAGGGTGGGTCCTGTGGCTCAGGGATTTAAGGCGCCGGCCCCATATACTGAAGGTGGCGGGTTCAAACCCCGCCTTGGCTGACCTGCAAAAAAAAAAAAAAAAAAATAGGGCAGTGCCTGTGGCTCAGCCAGTAGGCACTGTGGTGGGCACCTGTGGTCCCAGCTACTTGGGAGGCTGAGGCAAGAGAATCGCCTAAGCCCAAGAGCTGGAGGTTGCTGTGACCTGTGACTCCACGGCACTCTACCGAGGGCGATAAAGTAAGACTCTGTCTCTACAGAAAAAAAAAAAAATAGTGTCATAACCTATTGAGTCACATAACTGCAGCATTTTTGAGGGCAAAACAATATTTTTTTTAAATGGAAGGATAGTAATAACTATAGAAATATGACCTTGGACTCACACACACTTTTTAATGTTGCAATGCCCCTTTATTGTTTGGCCGGGCTTCCCGTGTTCCCATGTATGTTCTGGACTCTGACTGCAGACTCCTCACTTTCTCCCACTGCTGTCTAACCGATCTTCATTTATCCAGTGTCAGTTGCTCATGTGCGAATGACCTGTTTTTATCCTCACTTTCTTCTTCTGCCTGTTTACTGAGCCCTAGACTTGTCCTTCTATTTACTACTTGAGGTCTATAGTGGATGGTTCCACTGGCGCTTGTACTCTTTAATTTGGTAAATCATCATGTGAAGTAATCAGGTTTTTAATTGTTGGGTTATTCAGCCAGTGGTGAATTCCCTCGCAGTAGTAACCCTTTCTTCTTGTTCTTCCAGACACAGAAGAGTTGTTTTGAATGAACAGTTGCGTGAACATGCAGATCAGGTGCCACACTTTAAACAGAAGAATTACACCATTCTCCCTGCTCTTTCCTGACTCCCAAACCTCTCCAGGCAGAATCGGCTCCTTTTTATTTATCCCACATTTCTATCATAAAGTCTACAGTGCTACTCATTTGCTCACATATCTGATATCTTTGGTATACATGTACTAACTATATTTAATATGACTGAATACTTTTCTTATGCATTTCATTGGCTGGTACATAGGACAAGTTGAGTAAGGTTCGATGAATCATGAAATAAAAGTGTCCTCTTTTCATGACACATCTGTGTGTTACATCGGCTATTTCACTATCAGATTGGAAGCAAACAGAACTCTGTCTTAACTCTGAATCTAGCGTGGCTGTCAGATTTCTGCCTTAGTTGTCTAGGTGATTATTATACCTGTATTATTCAACAGGATTGGGGATATAAGAGGAAAACCAGATAAAAGAAAGTCACAGGGATAGAGAATTAATTTGTCCATACTTTAATCTTTAGCAGCTTGTACAACATCCTTGTGGAGAAACCTAGAGGTGGGAAGGTAAAAAAAGAAAGACCTATTCACAGGAAATGCATGTACAATGAATAGGAAGTAAACAAATATGTATTATCATGATCAAAGAACGTGACATTCATGTTTGTAGGGCATGATATCTCTTAAGAGGCGTTAACATGGCAAAGAGCTTTCATATCTGTTTTAAACTGTGGCTTGGTATGAAAAATTGGTTATAAGTTTCTAGAAGACTTTGCTGAGAATTCCAAGGTTATGTCTACTTTTATACTGTCAGTTTAGGCGTAAGCATGATATTTGGGGTTCATTTTTGACTAATACTAATGGAACGTGGAGAATTTTAACTGTCTCAAAAACAGTGATGAAAACCAACATGACTTTACATATAATGCCTCCTAGCATGGATCTTTTTGGAATGCCTTTCCAGTATTGGTATTTCAGTGCTTTTATACAAAATTCACGCTTAGTGAAAGGGTTACTAAAAACAGCAGGAAGTACATTAAGCATTAGGAAAACAGGTCTTAGGAGTCAGTTTGGAATATAGACTATAGAAACTTACAGAAAAATTAATGCATCTTCACTCTGTTTACAAGTTTATTAGTGGGGGAAACATGTTTACACCGTTCTGTTATTTTACAGGTGATAACACAAGAGCATTGTTATGGAATGGGATATACAAGTATGCATTTCCTGTAATAAAAGAAACTTCATGACAAAACCAGTAAACATGGGATTAAAGGACTTTTAAACATTTGTTAATTTACAAAGAAAACAAACTAGAATGGAGTGAGAGCTCCTTGGAATTTAGTTTAAGTGCAGTGTGGGGGGATTATTTAAATACTTCAGGAAGAGCCCTGTGGCCTCTAATGTTTTGATTCTTTAGTTTATTACTTTTCATCAAACCCAGCGAGAAACACACTTACTACTCATTTATTCAACAAATATTTATGGAGTACAGACTACATGCAAAGCTCTAGATAAATGCATTGTCTCTCTCTGTGAAAGCTTACACTTTGGCTAAAGAAAGAAAAGATGTAAGTGGATAAATACAGGGCAAGGCATTGCTATACGAGGGCCATCATTATGCGACCTAGGATTATTTTTTAAAGAACTCTGATATCAAGATTCTGTCCTGTTGATCAGACTATAAATTTAAATTATTCATCTTAATATTGGTTCAATAAAAAACAATCTATTTTGGTTGAATTGTTGAGCACAATATTATTTGAAGATGAAAGACAAATCCTTTCTAATTAAGTTATAACTATTATTATTATATTAATTAAAACTTGAACAGAAAAGTAACTTGGAATTATAGGACTTTGTATTTTATGTGTTGGTTCTTTGTGTTCATATTTTAGGTTAAATATTCCTGAAGTGTAAAAGCAAATATGTAGTCTCAGTTACCAACCCAGTATGACTTAACTTTCTAATTTGTGATACGCAGTGTGATTATTTGATCACCTGGTAGACAAAGACATCTTTGAACATCATAATTTTTTCCCCTCCCTCTCTTGGTTGCGAATGTAAATTAAACTAGGGATTTTCATATTTGCCACATGCATTCAAGAAAATAATCTAGGAATAATGGGAATCTGTCATTAATTGACGCTGTTCTATTCAGTATCATGTCAGTAAATTTTAGATATAAATGATACATGCTGAGACAATTTGGATGACTGACTGACTTGTGCTTTTCACACGTCCAGTTTATACACATGAATAGAATTTGCGAAAGTCCAACATGTAAAGAAGATTAGTCTAAGATAATTTTTTGAATAACAGTTGCTCTTTGCAGCCATTAGTTGACAGATTTCCTTTGGGTACATGACCAGCTAGTTGACCACTCCAGACTTGCAGGAAGTTTCTGAAGACTCCCCATTATTTGCCAGGTTTGTTAAAATAAGTACTTTGGTGGTTAATAGCATGATTACCATTTTAGAAGTGAGAATTAATTTTCTCAGAATGTTGAGATGTCTGACTGCTGAGGGAACAAGAGTGGAATGATGACCATGAAATGCCCACCTCAACACCGAGGTGGACAGTGTCAGCGAGAGACGCCCGGCAGCCGCACCATCGCTACCTGTGATCAGGTTGTGTCTATCAGCATCAATAACAATTGCAAAGTGAAGACAAAACTGACCATTTTTAGTGAATACTTTGAGACAGATTAGAAAACTATGTGTTGGGTTCCATACTATGCTGAATAGTGACCCTAAAGATAATGTGTCCTGATCCTGGAAACTCCAGATGTTTCCTTATATGGCAAAGACTCGGCAGATAGGATTTACCTAAGGATCTTGAGATGGGGAAAGTATTTTCAATTATCTGAGTGGCCCCTAAATGCAATCACAAATACCCTTATAAAAGAGAGGCAGAGGGAGATTTGACATGGGCAGAAGAGACAGCTGTGTGACCACAGAGGTGAGATGTGAGTAATGCACCCACAAGCCAAGGAATGCCAGCAGCTACAAGCAGCTGGAAAGGCAAAGTGTGGCTCTTTCCCAGAGACTCCGGAGGGAGTATGGTCCTGCCAGTGTAACCAGCTCTATGAGCAAATTTCAGAGACCCCTATATGTTTGTTTGTTTGTTTTTTAATAATCGTCTTCCTTTAACTACTTGACTTTTTGAGTCTTTTCTAAGAAATAGTGGATTTTCTGCAAAACAAAGGAATTGTGATCCTGAAGGGCCCTGGGGCAGACTGCCTAGAACAAGATTTATCATCCTCAGCAAATTAGTCTACTGTGAATTTCAAAAAAAACCTGCTTCAAGGCATGCAATCCATTGTTAATTTCTCCTCTTGAAAAAATCCACACTCTCCTTTGTTTAAGGATGGATCTGAGGCTGTTTCTCCTGTTTTCCCACAAGTCATCTCACCTATTAAGATTTCCGCCTTCCTTGACAGTCCTCCTTGTCTCAATGATTGGCTGTCTGTGCCGTGAGTGGCAGAACCCAGGCCTCAGCCAAAATCCCCTTGTGATTTCAGTGACACCAACGCCTTGTCTGTGGCTCACTGAAACTGATTTCAGACTTTCCACCTGCAGAATTGTAAGAGAACAAATGTGTGTTGTTTTACTCTGGTAAGTTTGTGGCAGTTTGTTACTGTAGTAAGAGGAAACCAGAACAATTATTGATATGAAAAATAAATAGTTGAACTGCCTAGTTTGTTGAGTCTGTTTTCCAGCCATTATGAAATATTTTTGGCCAGTAAATCTATATTGATCATTTAATGGTGCATTTAGAGCTCTTCTCTGGAAAAGTTTTCTAGTAAGACAAGGCTCACCTCTAACCTAGCTCTGTATCAGAAAGTTTTTAAAATTTTGGCTCTAAGTTGTACTACTCTGCCTATAAGACTATGCCCTTAATTGATAATGATAACGGCATTATTCTACTTCATTGTGTTATAGTTGATTCTTAAAAATCTCCATTAACCCACTATGTCATTTCTTCACTTGGTAGCTTATATAGTATTTATTCATTTTTATTCTATTCTGTGCTTCTGTACTAGGTTCTGGGGCTGACATGTTACAAGTGATGCGGTGATTATTTTTGTAACTATGTGATATTTATATGATGATGGCTACCATCTGCACAGTACATACCAGGGCCCACAACATGCAGATGATACTATGTATTAAGGATAGGAATGTGGAAGAGAGAGACACCGGGTCCTTGAATTACAGCATTTCTTTCAACTCTGTGTCCTTATAAGGTTGATTCATAGGGTTTGCACGTTCATCCCTTGTCTGCAGTGGTTTTCTCTGGGTACTCCAGTTTCTTCCTACCTCCCAGAGATGTTCAGGTGAGGTGGTCTGATGCGTCTAGTAAATGTCCCCAGTCTGAGAGTGTGTGTGTTTGTGTGTGTGAGCACTGTGATGGGACGGCATCCAGTAGGGGTTGGTCCCTGCCTTGCACCCTGAGCTGCTATTGTTGTGCCTAAATCATGGAGTCCCTTCCCCCAAATCACCCATTAACCGATTCTGATGCAAAAGCAAGAGGCAAAAAAGAATTTATTGGTTAACCAAGGCTTTCATCTCCTGACAAGGCAGGATAGCAAAAAAGCCACGCCCGCCGAGGGAAGAGCAGTTTTAAGGGTACAGAAAGGAACAAAGGGAGGGGGTGTTGGGCGCGAACTGCTGGGGAGAGCTGATAGGGGGCATAAGGGCCTGGGGAAATATTTACTATCAAGATGTCCTGGGGAAACAGCTACTATCATGATGGCCTGGGGAAATAGCTACTATTAAGATGGCCTGGGGAAATATTTACTATTAAGATGGCCTGGGGAAACAGCTACTATCATGATGGCCTGGGGAAATAGCTACTATTAAGATGGCCTGGGGAAATATTTACTATTAATATGGCCTGCTTTAAACACCCTTATCGCTTGGGGCGGACATACGGGATCCACAGGTGGGGGAGGAAGCAGGCTGCCTATCACCTTGGTATTCGGGTGTGAATTAGCTCTTTTGGTATGCAGCTGTAATTAACCTTTGATATGTAGATGCGAATCAAAGGCTGTGGGGCAAGGTAGAATTAGTTTTAACAAAATGGAATCAGCTTGGTTCTTTCACTATTACAGCCACCCTTGATCCTGAACTGGAAAAGTAGGCTGGAAAAATGGATGAGTAAATGAATGAATGCAAAGTACAAGGTAATCATATGAGTTCATGGCATTAAATGATGCCTTACGAAGGCACTGTGGGAGCCCAAGTCATTGTTCTTGTTCATTTTAGAATTGGGCCTCACCATGTTCGTTGACATTTATTCCTTGATGTTTCCTAACCCACCATGACTATAACTACTGTCTGTCACTGATTCACCAAAAATTGGGTAAATAATGATCTTACTTGTTTTTACTCATCTTCTTTAAACATGTTTGTAACTCACAGATATTTTAGTTAATATTAGAAGGAGTTTGGGTCTCTGTAAGTTTAGTGATGTTTTTGTGACCAGAAATATGCCATAGGAATTTAACTCTTGTATATATCAACAAGCCTATGGAAAAATTGATTTCACTTTACATACTTTCATGAAGTCGAGGTTTCCAAGAACCTATCATCAACATTAAGTGAATACTTACTTCTTGAGTTATTTGCAAGTATTAATATTATTGGAAATTTGGAGTTTAGGATAGAATCAGAGAATCCCAGGTGAATTTCTGAGCCGAGAGCTCTTAACTGAAATTGAACAAAGCTTTGCCACTCTAGGCCATCATTGTCCAGGAGAAATATAATATAAGCCAATGTTATTTTTAAAGCATTATTAAACACATACAAAGTAAAAATCAATGCACCAAATTAATTTCAATATATTTTATGCAATCCAATATATGATCCAAATACATTGGAACCTCTATAGATGACCACCTCCCTACCTTGACCACCACTTTAAGTTGACCTAATCTTCAGACAACAGACATGCACCACTTGTAAGCATCAATAAGCAGACCTAGTTCCTTACCAGGACCACCTCTGTGTGTTGACCAGTTTGTTACAATCCCTTGGGTAGTTCAGTTTACAGTTCTTCTGTATTATCATTTCAGTGTTTAGTAAATATTTTTAAATTATTGAGCTTTCTTTACAAATATATTTTGTCATGCTAAGTCATCAAAATCTAGTATGAACTATATACGTACAACACATTCTATTTCAGACTAGCCTCATTTCAGATACTCAGCAGCCACGTGTGGGTTATTGCCAGTTTGGACAGGGCAGCTCTTAAGATCATTTATTTAGAACAACACAAGTTATCATTGGTCTATTTCAAACATTAAAAAATTTAATTTATGAAAACTATTTGTTCATCTTTTTGTTTCAATATGTTAAAATCTACCAAGTCACTTTTCAGGGAAATTATTAACTCACAATGGGTAAGTTTATGTAGTATACATTTTGTTTTATTATTAGTGCAATATTAGTACAGTTGATATTTCTGGTTACTTTCATGCATTTGTTTTAAACAAAAACAACAAGAACTTGCAGTCATCTAATAAACTTATAGTCAACCTAGGCTACTCGGTTTTTATACCAAGTGGAAAATTTCTGATATTTGAGAAATTTCTTATGAAAAAAGCAGCTGGCACAAATGGGGAAAACTGTGTCTAACTACCATTGATATTTCTCCTCAGTTATAATACAACTTAATTTGATTTAGGCAATGATAATGGTCTCTTTTATCACATGACAATTTTTAAAAATTACTATTTCTGGTTGGATTTGTAAATGACAGATGCCTGCCATCTATTGAGGGGTTTAACCTAATATATATTTGAAACTGATTTTTACTAAGTAATTCACATATCTTTCTAAGCAGAGGCCTTGAACAGTATATATTTTGAAGCATAACATTTTAGGAAAATTAAATGTTATGAAAACTGATATGCATTTTAAAATTTCAGACCTTTTACTTACAATGTGGCCCAGAATTTAAAGGTGATTAATAAAACTACTGCAGAAATATAAATCGTTCTTACTTTTGCTAAACGACATATCTCTACCAAGCTTTTCATCATTGTTGATGTGGCCTTTAATTTGCTTGTAGTTTGGGCAAGCAGAAGCATTCTGTCAAGTAAACTGGCTCAGAAGGCTTTCTTGTTTGTTCCTTACGTGACTTTAGAAACATCTCAATGGATTGCACTCCAGTGACAGACTCATGCAGAATGATGCTCATAAAACTTTCATTGCTGCAAAATTTATTTCTTCTCTTCGTGGAGAACTCAACCTAAGTTTTCCATTTTGAGGCCTTGGAACACAAAGGACCACAATACAGTGTGCTGAGTTTCCAAGACAAGCACGCAAAATTGGAAAAGCTTATTGTAAGGAAGAAACTCCTTCATGAGATCAGAATCTCTGCCACAACCCTGTATATGTCAGGACACAGCATGACTCTGGTGCTACTGAAAAAATTTTATTCAGAAGGCACTTTCTGTTTTTCAGCAAAGAAATTTTAGAAACAAGTACTTTTTTAGTAACCCTGGTGCCTGGTGCTCATCATTCTCACTTATTTCTACCGGAAATCATAACATTTATTTTCATTTGTTTATATTATGTCTTCCTTCAGGAATATAAACTCAGTGCTCTTGTCTCTTTATTCCCTGCCATATCTTTTTTTTAATGTCTTTTTTATTCCCTACTGGCTCCTGGAATAGCAGCTCAGATATAGGAGGTAGTCAGCAAACGTTTGCCAAATGATTGAATGAACAGCGGCAAAGTGCAGTTCAGGGGAAGCTCAGACTTAGGAGGAGGGATAGGTCTGCAGGTAGCAGAGGTGAACTAACTTTGATCCCAATAAGGTTTAAGTTTCAAGCCTCCTTTCTGAGGCTCATTCTAAGGCCCTATTACCTATTTTTATGTTTATAGTTCAGTGTCCTTTTCTTTTTAACGAAGGCATCCCACATTGTGTAAACGTCAGACTGCACAAATATGCATCGTTCCCTGGTACTATGGTCCCATCTTGTCATTTGAATTCTGCTCCAAAGAAAAAAGGGAAGCAAGGTAAAATATCAGATGAACACATGAATGTAGTGGGAACTGTGTTGCCCCAACAATGAGATTAACCACGTTGTCTTGTTTATTATAAAACAATCTGACCAGTCAGGTGTGGTGGTACATGTCTGCAATCCTTGCACTCTGGGAGGCCGAGGAAGGAGGAATTGCTTGAGCTCAGGGGTCTAAGACCAGCCTGAGAAAGAGTGTCTACTAAAAATAGAAAAATTAGTCAGGCACAGTGATGTGTGATTTTAGTTCCAGCTGTTTGGGAGGCTGAGACAAGAGGTTGACTTGAGCCCAGGAGTTTGAGGTTGCTGTGAGCTATGATAACGCCACTGTAGCCTAGCCCAGGGTGACAAGAGTTAGAGTCTGTCTAAAAATAAATAAAAGAATAGACTATAATAAAATAGAATAGAATAGAAATTCTGACTGATGTCCTCGGTGACTGTGATGCTCTGGTGTTACTTCTGTGGCATGTGCATTTGCTCCCAGCATTGAAATACATATACTCCAAAGGTCTGTTGTATTTGTTCTGAAACATGTCTTCCAGCTGTACATATTAATGTAATTACATCATTTAATTAAATATTGTGTGATACAGGGTAACATGCTGCAAAGAGAGAGTTGTCTGTTAAATATTTAATTCAGTGCAGTGTCCAAACTTTAATGGTGGGCTGCTTTAGGAGAGGTTGAGTTAATGTATCACTCTACTTGAGCTGCCGTTAACAAAACACCACAGACTGAGCAGCTTAACCAAAAGACATTTCTCTGTCTGAAGGCACCAAGATCAAAGGGGCTGGCCCTTTTGATTTCTGGTGACTCCTGAATCAGCAGACTGTGGCCAGGAGGTAGTCACCATCTCACGGTCTCCTCCTTTGCATGTGGGAGCATCTCTGGTGTCTCTTCCTCTTCCTATAAGGACACCCTTAGAGCCCCATCCTATGACCTGAGGCTTAATGATCTTTCTAAAGGCCTCTGTCCAAATATATTCACACTTGGGGTCAAAACCTCACCAGATCATTTTTGGGAGAAAACAGTTCAGTTCATAATGGTTAGGTCTGAGTGAGACAACTGAACTATTCTGCAAATAATGAAAATAAATGTAAAATAAGTCTAAAAAACCTAATAAGGCTCCACATATAAATTGTTTCTCATGTGTCTTTAAGTTTTTCTCTACTTTCAAGAAATAGAAATTGGAAATTAGGGATAAGATCTGGACATGGCTCATTCAAGAATTGTTACGAATAATTATTGGTATAAATACTCAAAGAAAAGGCCTTTTCATCGGAAGTTGAACATAGAAATGCAGATTTACATTTCTTAAACTAAAATAAAATATAGAGCGCCACATTTTAACTGGCATTTTAAATTGATCAGTACACTACTCTTTCAATGATGTTGGGCAAGAGAGTTTATAGTGTGTGTATGGAAAAAAATGTCTTCAAGAGAGACATGTGTTGTACGATGTAGCATTTAATTTATACCAACAGAGGTTAATGAAATTCATTAACTTGAAAATCTAGCCTGATGAGAGACTGTATAGAATAATGATTAATAATAACAAGACCTCAGCTGAAATCCTCCTACCACTTGCTAGGTGTATATTCAACCCTTCTTAGTACAACAGCAACAATAAAACTACTCATATTGTAAAGTGGGAAGATTAAATAGTCTCTGTGTGCAAAGCCCTTAGCATGACGTCAGGGAAACAGCACCGGTCAGCCTTAAGATATTGATTGCATAGGCGGTATTTTCACATTTCCTTATGTTTGAGTGTGTACTTTAAATGATAAAAGTTGTATTTTAACCATAAGTAGTGGTAACAGCTGTCTACAACATGTTGACATGGTGATTCCATAAACTCACTGAATTTTAGCACTGGAAGGCCTCTTAGATGTAGTCCAGGCCATCTTCTTGCTACATGTTGATAAAGCCATGGCACAGAGACAGAGTGGCATAGGGACTCTTCTAATGTCACACAGTGGATCAGTGGTAGCAACAGGATCTAAATAAAGATTTTCTAATCTCTCTCTCTTTTTTTTAGACAGAGTCTCACTCTTTTGCCCTCGGTAGAGTGCCATGGTATCATCATAGTTCACAGCAACCTCAAACTCTTGGGCTTGAGTGATCCTCAGGCCTCAGATTCCCAAGTAGCTGGGACTACAGGTGCCCCCACAACACTTATCTAGCTTTTTCTATTTTAGTGGAAATGTCTAGCTCTTGCTCAGGCTGGTCTGGAACTCCTGAGCTCAAGCAGTTGCTCCTCTCGGCCTCCCAGTACTAAGATTATAGCCTGGGCACTGGGCTCTTTTGTTGGATTTTACAAAGTATTGCAGATACCTCCTGTCTCTTGTTAGGTAAAATAATTTCTAATCTCACTAAGATTGATGTTAAAGTTGTGTCACCAACACCAAATTGGTTGTGCTGTAAATATCTGTCTTTTTCCTGGCAAGTTACGTTCAGTGGTACTTTTTTATGGTAAATATAATGGCCATAATATTTTTCGCATTTAAAATATAGTGTAAGGACTGAGAATTTGTGGAGAAGGATTTCCATTTTTTGTTATTGCTTTTAATTTTATTTCCAATCTTAACTCCCACTGTTCCACTGGCTGGAATATGTTCAAGTTAAAGTTGTAGATGAAGCAAGTTTGTAGCATATTCCCTGAAGACTTGACTTTTTAGGAATTTGCTTGCTGTGTATAAAAACATGAATGTAAATAAAGGCAGAAGTAGATGACATCCATTCCTGACTTGTCAATCACAGTTTTTGTTAATTTCTAGAAGAAGTTTATTTGCAAATACAAACTACAGTGTGTCCCAAATGTTGCCATCATAGGAAAAATGGGAAATTGTAGCTAAATGTCCCTTTATTTACAAAATATTCATTATCAAATTGAACAAGATATTTGCAAAATATTCACTAATTATTGGCTACCTCTGTAAATTTTTGTAAGTTTATACTCTGTAGTTCTAAGAAAAAGGACAGAGAGACTTAAGCTGCCTTAAATAATCTTAATTGCATTTGAAATGTAGAGAAATTGGTTTATAACGCAAGCAAGGAAAAAAACTTAATCCTTTCCTGACTTTTAGCTAGTGGTTTAGAAGTTAGTTTCTCTTGATTTATCAGTCGTTTCCTGAACACCTGTTACGTGCCAGGCACCTCAGCTGCTAGAGACACAGAAGTAAAAGTGATGGGATTTCTCCCCACACCCGATGAACTCTGGGGACTCTCAAGGCCAGTAGATTATATGCACCAGAGTGAGTGTTGTGAGAAGAACAGGATCAAGGAAACCCCAAGGAAGGGCTTCTATCCCAGAATCAGGGAAGAATCAAGTTTTCCCCAAAGAGCTTGGATTGCCCTAAAATATAAATGGTGCCTCCAATAATATAAACAGGTTTGTTAAAGCAGATCTTCTACCAGAGTTTCTTCTGCTCTAGTAGAAGAATAAAATATAAATGGTGCCTCCAATAATATAAACAGGTTTGTTAAAGCAGATCGTCTCTGCTACCAGAGTTTATATTGTCCCAGAGGCCAAATTCAAATTAGAGTTTCAAGAAGCACAGGATTTCTGTCTTATTCTATTAGCATTGGCTGGAAATCCCTTTCTAATTCATGTTTGCCCCCCTCCGGCATGTGCAGAAATGTGTAGGGTAGGCAGATACTGGCTATTGGTGTCATTATATATCTCAATACTTAATTAGTGATTTTCTAAAACAGGCCAAGCAAACAATTCCTGACATAAAGATAGTCTTTATACAAAAGAGGTTATAGCTTCCTATCAAAATCAAATAAACAAACAAAAACCATATAAAATTATAGCAAACCTTTTAAAATTTCATACTTAGTGGAAAAAGGCTTTTCTTATAAACCATTAATGACAATATCCCGTCTTCATGTCCTGAAAATGCACACTCTAAGGAAAACCTCCACAGTTCCCTGAAAATAACCAGGCCCTCGTCTGTCAGTGGGTCATGGGAGCAGTAAGGTACGTAGAGCGGACAAACTGCAGAGGCCTGGTGCTCTCAGGGATTCCTTCTCTCTTCCCTGGAGTGGCCACCATGGTTGTAGAAATGACTTTCTGGCCTCTCCCGGGACACTCTGAGTGCAGGAGGCTTTTCAACTACAATGGCCTATCCATGGCCCACACATTGCCTCGTCATCTAGGGGTAACTTGGTGGGTGTCCTGTCCAGAGGATGTTATACTAAAATAGTAACATCCTTCCCTGGAAACCCTGTCCCTTGTTCTAATCACACAGAAATTCTTAGGGCCTTAGATTTTTCTAAACCACTATCAGTTACATCTCAAGCTCTCATTTAAACAAATCAATAATTTAGAAACTTGATAAGAGAACTCACAGAAGTGTTAAATACCCATTGATTTATTTGATAAATACTTACTGAACATTTTTTGTTAGCAGGGCCTTGTGTTAAAAAGATGAGATGGAGATTAAAAAATCTATTAGATCATCTCTGGAGATATAGGAGGATTGTTCAGAAAGTATCCAGCCATGTAATATGAAAAGCAGTATCAACTATGGCTGAATACTTTCCAGAAAGCCCTCTGACCAGACGTACACACACAGACACACACATATGTAGAGTAACATATATGGTTCATATTATATGTGTATATATTTATGTTCCAATGTATACATATACGCAGATGCATGACACGTTTTAACAAGTATGTGTATGGCACATAGTATGTACACACTTATCTGTTTAGCTGTATTTTGTGATCTGTATATTATAAAGATATTTGCATGAAATGAATACAGTAACATCATTAAAACAGTAGTATTAGTTAACATGGGAAGTGTGAAAACATGATGCTGAGTAGCTGTAGTTGGGACGGACCACCAACCCCAGTTAGACATCCTTTTCTGGAAGTGAAAGTGGTACAGCTAAGACTGTAAAGATGATACATTTGTACTAGTGTCCTTGGGTGCTGTATCAAATTGCCACAACCATGGTGGCTTAAAAAATTAGAAATTTATTTTCTCACATTTCCAAAATGCGGGTGTTGGCAGGGATACCTGCAAAGGCTGCGGGAGGCCCATCACCTTCGCCTTCTGGCAGCTGCCGGCGTCCCTTGGCCTTGGCTGTGTCACTCCAGTCTCTGCCTTTATGTCACATCACCTTCATTTCTGTGTGTGCCAGATACTGCTCAGCCTCAGTCTTACACGGACACTTGAGATCGTATCTAGGGCTCCGCTGGATAAGCTATGATAAGCTCTTCATCTCAAAATTCTAAACTTAATTGCATCTTTGTCACAGAAGGTGTGTTCACAAGTTCAGGTATCATCACAGCTCAATTTACGATTGCCAGTACATGGAAACAACCTAAACGCCTGTCAACTCAGGAATGGATTAACAAACTGTGGTACGTGCACACCTTGGAATACTGTTCAGCCATGAAAAAGATGGTGATTTCACATCTTTTGTAATATCCTGGATGGAGTTGAAACACATTCTTTTTAGTAGAGATCACAAGAATAGAGAAACAATTATCCAGTGTACTCAATAGTAATATGAAGTGGGTAGATGATCTAATACGTGCCCACATAGGAGAAAACTCATTCCAGTTCAGGTTGGAGGGAGGGGTAATGAGGGAGTGGGATGGAGAGGAGTTGGGGTTCTTTCACTGCAGGGGTCTGTGTGGGGGTCATAACCACAAGAGGGCCTCTACCTAACAAAATCAAATATTTTGACCTGGTTGTTTGTACCTTCCCATTAACCTGAAATAAATTTACTTTTCAAAATAAATAAATAAAATAAAAGATCACATGTATTTGAAAACAGAATGTGGACATATTTGGGGGGGTACCATTCAAACTACTACAGATGAAAACCTTTACAGAAGCTGGATTTGGGGAGTGCGTTGCAGGCTAAGCAGAGATGTAGGGCAAGAAGACAAGGCATGTTGAGTAATGAGGAAGAATGTCACTGGGGAGCAGCAAATTACATTTGGAGGAAAGGAAAAATGGCAGGTAGTGAAGAGACGGGGAACCCGGCCGTAGAGACCGTTTGCTTCTGAGCAGCCCTGTTACGATGAATTGGAGAACTGGGCAGGATTGGACAGTAATTGATTAACATAGCCCAGGTGAGACCTCACAAGATAGCTATTAGCTATGAGAATAGAAAGGAAGGGAGAGATTTCAGCAGTGAAATCAATATACAAAATTGATTTGTCTTAGAGTCCATCCAAGAGAATTCCAAATCCCCGGATAACAAGGAAAAGTTTAGGATAGTAACAATAGGGCCTAGGTAATAAGGCAGAACCGATTTCTGTGTTCAGATGTGTTGCCGCAGTTTGCAGTATAGTATCCGGGGGCGTATGGGGAGAAATGGAGAGTTAATCTCTGAAGAGAGCTTGGCATCGAGATTACTGAACTGACCGCTGAGGCTCCCAGAGAGACAGGGAAGGGGAGGAAGAGAAGGTCTCTGAAGGTGCAGTCCTGGGGCTCCTTTCTTGGCTCCTTTCTGTCACCCCTGTTTCCTTGCAATTCAACAAGTGCACTTCCTGAGCACTTTTTAACAGAGGATGGTTGGGTCTACAGGAGTTTCCACACACTGTGTCTGCCTGTGCTCAATCTCTTTCTGTTGTCTCTGCCCAAATAACTGATCTGTGGCTCCACCACGTTTCTTTGCATTTTGTGCTAAAGTAATTTACTTTAATTAGGACCTTATTAAAGCAACATGGTTATATTTGCTTTTTGTCTTTTGGTAATGCCTGATAAACAAAATGCTAATTGGCATTACAGTTTTGTGCTATATTTGTTCTGATAGTCAATGGTTTAATTAGGATTTAATTTGCACACTAGTCTGAGTAGTTGTCTGTACTGATAGTTCTTTTGGCTTTTCTTGCTCATCGTTTTAATACATGGCAAGAGTCCAAAGCTTTGTCTCTGTGTGCAGTGTTAATGCTAGTTTCCAGGGAAGAGAATTTTCTTTATTAATCAAGGAAATAAACAGTTGATTGCATTGTTGCCATTGTATGTGAAGGTTTTGTTGTTTTAAGCAAAACATCCCTGGATTATCCTGCATCCAGTTGAAAGCAGTGGCTTCTATAGGTAACTTTTTTGTTGGTCGTGAATCTTAGAGTTGTGTCCGAGGAGATCATTTCTAGCTCAGTGTAGACCCATATAAGCCTTTTTTTTTCACCACATATCAGATAGCAATTTCTCCCAGGCAGTGGTGCCTGCCTTTCCGCATTTACTGTCTGTTACTTTTACTCATTTTACTTCTCAGCTGTATGTCCCTCTCCAACTCATAGATCATGCTCAGAGGAAGCTCTCAGGAGCCTTGGACGATGCAGCGTGAGGTGTCAGTCCTGTGCGTCCTTCACCAACTTTCTCATTAACTACTAATCCTTCTGGGTCATCTGTAAGTAGTGAAGAAAAAGATATTTAGTTATCTATGGGCAATACATTATGGTGCATTCTGACTGCAGAGGAGAAAAGTCAGATGGACTAAAGTTGTGCATCTCCAAATTTATTGCGTGTGTGAATCACCGAGGGATCCTGTTAGAGGCAGCTGCTGTGGAATCAGGATATCTCGGAGAGCCTGGGAGCCTACTCTGACCAGCTCCCAGGGGACGTCTGTGCTGCTGGCTTGTGGGCCACACTTTTAAAGAACTTGTACTTTACTTTACACATATAGGGACAGGAAAAAATTGTGGGAGTTTATTTAACTCACTTGGAGAATCATAGCATTTTAAAAACTGGGAAACAAAATTAATCCAACCAGAGAGTTTGCTGTTTAAATGAATTGTATAGTGAAATATTTATCATGCAAATTTCTGTCTAAAATAACAGCTTTATAAATGTGGATGTGGATTTCCTCACTGGGTTTTCTTAAAAGTGGATTTTTTTTTTTTTTTTGAGACGGAGTCTCACTCTTTCACCCTAGAGTACCATGGTGTCACAGCTCCCAGGAACCTCAAACTCTTGGGCTCAAGCCATCCTCTTGCCTCAGCCTCCTAAGTAGCTGTGACGATAGGTGGCCTCCACCATGCCGGCTAGTTTTTCTTTTTCTTTGTTTTTTTTTTAGTAGAGATAGTGTCTCGCTCTTACTCAGGCTGGTCTCAAATTCCTGAGCTCAAGTAGTCCATGTGCCTTGGCTTCCCATAGTGCTAGGTTTACAAAAAGTGTATTTTTTTTAATGTAAAAAGAGTTATTGTATAAATTGGAATCTGTTATCAATTTTTTTTTTCTATTTAATAAATGTGGTATTTAGGGGTAATATTCATCATTTCATTTCTTTATGTAGCTCGTGGAATTTTTATAGTACATTAGCAACTACAACTTACGGATTTATATAATTTGTTCTTAATAAGAAAGTGTTCAGAAAATATTCATCTCCGTAACGTAGGCCTAGTTGTAGGGTGCTGCCGTCTGACAAGTGCTGGATAAATGTGGAGGATGCAAGAGAAGCAGGTATAGTTTCTACTTTTAGGACATCGTTTTCTCCAGGGAGGGAGCCTGGTGTGCAAGCAGCAGGAAACCCTGGCCTCTCTCCGCAGAAGGGCAGTGCTGCCCCATGTACCAGGGGGGTCTGGAGGGCGTCAGACACACGTCAGCAAAGGCTGAGCAGCGGTGATGCGGGTGCTCAGAGGGAAATCCAGATATACAGTGATAAAAATGTCCACAAAGATGATCTGTGTCACTACAAGATAACTTGGGTACAACTGAAGACCATAATCAATTATGATATGATTTACTTGGAAGTCAGATGTCACCATCAACCTCATCCATAAGATGGTCTATGAGATGTGTGGACTCAGCCCTAACTTTATAAAGTGTGGAATACTAAAGGGATGCAGCATTTTTTGGAACACAGTAGCTTTTCCTTGTGCCAATGACAAAATTCACCATGGATGTTTTACTTTTATTCTAGAAATGATGCTGTAAATTTTCTTTCTTTGGACATATTTGTAATTACAGATTTTACAGTACAGCACGTTCCCATGAAGTTTTTCTGAGGCCAATCATCCCTTTCTATTCCACTTTCATTTAAGTTTTCCTTTCTCATATGTGGGATATATGTCTAGCAAATGGAATAAGCAACAGAGGGAAAGACGGAATCTCTCTTACTCGCTGCCACGTTGGGGTCCACTTAAGGTGCAATTCTGTATTGGCCCAATGTTTAAGGATCTTCCTTTGTTACTGAATCCTAAACAAAACAGAAATTTAAAAATGCACTTAGTATTGGCAGTACTGTTACTATTTTATGCAAACCATTTGGTATAATGGAGCTAGTGTCCAATAGACCAGAGCTTGAGAAATTCTGATTTAGTGGAACAATCAGTGGACCAGGAAGGGGGAGCTCTGGGTTTTTTTCCAAACAGAGCCAGTAATGAGATGTTTGACCAGGAGCAAACTTTCTAGTACGGTACTTAATTTTTCCATATGCAAAATGAGGGTATTGGACTAGTTACATTTTAAAGTCCCATTTAGGCTGGGTGTGGTGGCTCATGCCTATAATTCTCATTCTCTGGAAGGCCAAGGCTGGTGGACTGCCTGAGCTCAGGAGTTTGAGACCAGCCTGAGCAAGAGTGAGACCTTGTCTCTATTAAAAATAGAAAAATTAGATGGGTGTTGTGGCAAGTGCCTATAGTCCAGCTACTCAGGAGGCTGAGGCAAGAGGATCTCTTGAGCCCAATAGTTTGAGGTTCCTGTGAGCTATGATGTTATAGCACTCTACTCTGGGTGACAGAATGAGACTCTGTATCAAAAAAATAGAAAATAAGATAAAGTCCCATTTAGTTCTAGAGTTCTATTGTGTTTGATAATAAAATGTGACTGTAAAACGTTTTAGGGAGTTGGCCTACATATTTGAGTGTTTCTTAACAGTACTTAGTCTGGTAGGCATGATAATTCTTTATGTTTTTATCTGCAATAAAATATAAAAGTGGGCGCCTGTAGCTCAAGCGGCTAAAGCACCAACCACATACACCAGAGCTGGCGGGTTCAAATCCTGCCCGGGCCTGTCAAACAATGACAACTATGACCAAAAAATAGCTGGCGTTGTGGCGGGTGCCTGTGGTCCCAGCTACTCGGGAGGCTGGGGCAAGATATATATATATATACACACACCCACACATATATAAAAGTGATGACAGGTTGGTATTGATGCAAGATGAACTTGCTTGGCAGAGCAAGTGTTGATGTAGATTTGGTTTGGAATAATTGTGCTTTCCATGATTTTATGATTAGCATATGTATTGGTGAAAGTTACCTGAAAACTAAATCTTATCCTCACTTCATTGACGTTGTAATTTATAAAATGTTTATCCTTCCAGAGCAATACAGTTATATACTTCAAAAATCAAAGCAAAATCCCCCGGAGTTTATAATATTGAACTGTGTTCATTGCAGCCCCTCCTCATACACAGTCCCAATTCCCCGAGGGATCTTATTTCTTTCTTTAATTGGCAATTGTTTTGTTCTTGCTTTGCTTCTAGTATTGTTTTTATGTTTGTCGGCCTCAGACATTACTTATTATCTTTTTACACTAGGAGATGACAATTTGTGGGTTTTGTGAAGCAAAGAAGGTAAACAAACTCATTCAAGCTGTCATGCTTAACTGGATGCCTGCAAATGTGATTTTAGAGATGTTTCATTTTTGTTTCTGTGTAATCTTTATAAGACAGTAGGTAGATCATTAAGTCCTGCATAGCCTTGCCCCTCTTGCCTGTCCAGCCTCCAGGGATTAAATCACTGAGACAGTTTCGGGTCTTTTCTGTGTCTGAGAGAACCGAGAGGTGCCCAGTGTCCTCCTTTTCCAGATTCCAGAGCTGAGGGGCTTTGCAATCTCTATGCTAAGCCTGCCTCTTTCCTGTTCCCATTCCATCTTACCTGCCTGCCTGGAGGCCTCCTCCTTCCAGACTCCAAAGCAGTCTTTGAAAATCCTTACTGAGCTTCCAGAGAGTAGATGGCTCCACATTTGCATTTCCACAGCTCTTAATGCCTGTATTTATGCGTTTTTCTCATTAGCTCTCCACCCACTTTCCAGACCTCTTTCTTGAGCTCAGACCCTTACATTCAGTTCCCTTATAAACACCTCACCTCATAGCTGTATTTCAGATGCCTCAAATTTATTTATTTTCTATTAAATCATAACTGTGTACATTAATGCATTTATGGGGTACAATGTGCTCATTTTATGTACAATCTGGAATGCTGGTTAACATAGACTTCACCTCACTTATTTTTTGTGTTAAGACATTTATACTCTAGTCTTAATAGTTTTGACATGTACCCTTCTGTTGTGCACAAGAGGTGAGGTTCCCCTGATTACCCTCCCTCCTCCTGGCTTCCTCTCCCCTCCCCTCTTCTTCCTCTGCCCTCCTTCATTCTGGAGTATAGTTGTGTTTTATCATTCATAGGAAAGAGTGGATGATGATATATTGCTTTCATAATAGTACTGAGTACATTGGATACCTTTTCTTCCATTCTTGAAATACTTACTAAGAAGAATACGTTCCAGTTCCATCCATGTAAACATAAAAGATGTAAAGTCTCCATCTTTTTATGGCTACATAGTATTCCATGGTGTACACATACCACAATTTGTTAATCCATTCATGGGTTGATGGACACTTGGGCTGCTTCCATGACTTGGCAATTATGAATTGGGCTGCAGTAAACATTCTGGTGCAAATAACTGAACTCGGCCCAACCTTTCCTGAAGCAGCTTTGCTGTGGCACTCTGTCTTGGTGACTGGCTCGCCTGTTAACTGACATTTCTCATCTCCCATTGTCCTCTAATCCAGCACCCTCCACACTGTAAAGCACAGGTGGAAATCAGATCTGATCTTTTCCCTTTTTAAAGTTCTTCAATGTCACCAAATAACCTTCTGAATAAGGCTCATGATCTGACCTCTTCAAACCCCTCAAGCACCACCTTCCTCTGCCTTTGCACAAATACGTACCCTGAGCATGTGGCATACTAAGCCACTTGGGATTTCTGGAGAATGGCATGTTCTCTCTATCACTGGAATTTTATATTTACTGTACCATTTTGGAGTCCCCTCTTCCCCCACCTCCCACAGAAACACCCGTTGTCACCTGTGTAGTCCCCTCATCTTTCACCAGCTCATCTGGAAAGCCTTTCTAGATTCTTTTCAAGCTGGTTCCTCCCATTGGACAACTCCAGCTTCTGAGCTTTTACTTACCTCATAAAAACCTAACACCATGGAGCGTAATAGCCACAGAAAGAGTAATAGCCGCTGTGCTGGATCCTGGGCTGGGTGTTTTATGGTTATTAGGCACCTAAATGTGATTATCAACTTAGTTACTGATATAACGAGCATGGTGGTCAGTTTACCTGTCTTATACGCAGGGCTGTTCTCTGAGATCCGCAGCCCCTACTGGGAGGGTAGGGGCTCCCCTTCCTGCCCGGTGGCCTCAGGACATTCAGCAAGCACCACCTGAGACTCAGCCTGGGTTAAGCAGATTCCCTCTTTCATAGGAAGCTGTAATTGGGTCTCAGAGACTCTAGTATAGGAGGTCATTGAAAGTGAAGCCGTAAAGATTCCCTGCTTTCTATTTTGTGCCTACAAAAGTCACAACCAATAAAAAAAGAGAAAGACAACTAACTGCAGACATGTAGTCCGTGACACCTTGGGAGCTGAAGAGTAGATCTTTTCTCCAGAGTCTGAGTTTGGAGGCAGCCCCTCTCCCCCCCAGAGAGCTGTGAACCTACGGCCTGGGGTTCTAGGAGACACCCGTGTGTCTGCCCCTAAAGTCGCTTTTACCTTAGCTAAATGAACAGGTTCTACTTCTTGAAACTAAATTATTCTTAATTAAAATATTGCTCTTAACCAAAATACCAACTGCAGGCTCTCTGGGGCTGTGGAGTTGATACCTCAGAGCTGAGCACATGGATCCCTTAATAAATGAGTGGGTCAAGTGATGAATTAGTGAATCAGTCTGTCCTGCAGGCTGCGTACCTGTGGATGCTCCAAGCCATGTGACCCCTCAGGCCCAGTGTGCTTGCGGCTGTACAGCTTGAGTTAGTAGGGCTTTATTTGAGGTTCCTTATTCCCACTTTGGAATTGCATTTTCTGTATTTGATAAATTTTCTAATCCAACATAATAATCTCTTTTAATAGTATACTTAGGATGTTCTAACTATGATTAATGCAGGGTACTTTCTTAGAGACACTTGGAAGCTGAAAAAATGATTAAGGCTCATGTTTAATGTGATTAATGCATTGGCTGATTTTTGAGCAGTTACCTGGTGTGTGGTACCCCAAAGGTGATGCTATCACGTGTGTTAGTACATATTTATTTCTGTGTGTGTGTAAGCCCTACATGCCCAGTAATATACACACAGCTGGGTTCATACTTGAAAAGGGCAATTTCATGTTTCTTGTCTGTTTCATTAGTGGCTAACAGGAATGATTAATGTTGCAGAAATGCATGTGGTTGTCAAAAATTCATTAGAAGAAATGAGTAAGCATGGGTGTGACCCACACACGCGCCTCTCTTGATGTATCAGCAGTTGAGAGGCCTCGTTGGCAGCTGGTGTCATCCTCTTAAATACAGCAGCTCAGTCAGTAGGTTTTTTTAAATTTCTGTTTAACTCAAAGAGAGCTGTTTGGTTGCTGTGAATTAAAAGTTGGGTGCGCATATTGAAACGCATCCATGAGGCATCTACAGAGAACTGGAGCATTTGTCCCAAATAACACCGGCACCCTGAAAATGCCGAGCACCTCTGTCACTTATACTAGATGACTCCCAGTGTGTAAATGTTTGGGCATCTTTGCTGTATTCTCCTCGATGTAGAAGCTGGAAAGATAATGAGAGTTTCAAACTTGGCTTATCAGTATGACTTTCAAAAACAGTAAAAAAAAATTCAGCAACAAAAGTTCTTGCAGCTTTAAAAAAACTGCCATAGCTATACAATCTTACTAGAATCTTCTTCAAGAATGTACTAATAATGCCTCATTTGTTATTTATGGTTTCTAAAGACTTGGTTTATTAATTGGAACCAGAAAAATGACATCATTGGATGTCATTTTATTGAATGCTGGCAATCATTTAATCCTTTATTATTTAGTGAATATGTTCATCATAGTACCAAACACAGTTGTAGGTCCTCCATAAATAATAATGGCCAAGAGAGACAAATTCCCTCGTCTTATGGAAATAGCTCTCTACTGGGGCAGAATCAAAGGACACTAAAATAAACAGAAGGATTTCCAAAAGTTAGAAGCACATCAGAGAAAATAAACTAGGGAGCTGCAGCAGTGACCATGGTGGATAGTGACATTAGGTGGGCTATAGAGGAAGAAACTCTCAGGAATGACTTTTGAAATAGGACCCTGGATAATAAGGAATAAGCTTGGTGAATATTGGAAGAAGCAGCGTTCCAGGCAGTGAAAACAAGTGTGAACACCTGCAGGCATGTGAGCTGCTGTTCACTGAAGCTGCTGAGGTGAGCAGGCCCTGATCCCTGAAGACTGGGAGTATTACTAGACCACACAGGGTGAGGGTTTTGCAGATGCGATTAAATTAAGGGAGATGATTCTCTTGTATTAGTCAAGTGGTCCTTAAATGACAACACAGGTGTTTATATAAGAGAGAGGAAGTGACGTGAAGATGGAAGCAAGGTTGGAATGATGCGGCCACAGGTAAAGGAGCCCCTGGAATCACCAGAAACGTAGGCGGCAAGGAGCAAATTCTCCCCTAGAGCCTCCGGAGGGAGCATGGGCCCCGCCTGCCAACAACTGCATTTTGGGATCCTGGCCTCCAAAACTGCGAGGTAATAAATTCCTGTGGTTTTAAGGCACTAAGTTTGGTGTATGTCACCGCAGCTTTAGGAAACCAATGCCCAGGGTGAGTGAGACGAGAGTGACGGCAGACCAGCAGATCTTTTAAAGGTTTGCTGGCAGAACTGGATTTTATTCTAAATGCAGTGGAAAGGTATCACATTGGAGAATTTTAAATAGGTCGGTTTGGTTGCCATCTGTGAGGAGGAACTAGATCATGGCGAGGAGGGGATATGTGTGGGGTAAGAGTGGAAACCATTAGGGATCTATTGAGATCTCTAAGCAGGAAATAATGGTGTCTTAGTCCAGGGTGAAGCAAAGGAGATAGAGTGCAGTAGGTTAATTCTGATCGTATTTTGGGGATTGAGCCCACAAAACTCAGTAATGGTTGAGGTGTGAGACCTAAGGACAGAGGTATCTAGGAGTAAATAAACTCTTAAAATTAAGGACAAAATAGCTATTTGTGTTCAATAAACACAAATGGATAGAAAATAGAGTCTAATGAATCTTAATAATTCTTTTATTGGTAAACAAATTCACAGTAAATCTTCTGTAAAAGAGTTCACTTGTAAGGTATTTTCTAAGATATTTTGTATATCTTTAGCTTGGGTATAATTGGAAGGACATTGGACTACTTGTATAAGTATTGGGTGGAATATATATGTGTGCCAGTGGATTTTGAAAAAATACATTAGAGAATACTATGGGATGTGCTGATACATGCACTTCTCTGAACATTTTTAGCGTAACTCCTCTTTCTGAGGTTCTTGGAAGCTCTGTAGTCATTCATGGCTCCAAGTATGTGCATTACAGACATAACAAGGACAACTGTAATTAAATTCCATTTTTATGTTTTACCATTATTGATGATAACAAGAGGTTTGTAGTGAAAGTGACTGATAAACAATGATTAACATTTATAAGAAATTATACTTTATTCTCTGTTAATTGTATTTCATTAATAAAGGGAGAACTTATGTTTTCTTTATTTTTCAAGTAGAATGTGGGAAATTCTTTTCCATATGACTTAATTCTCATTATTTAGGAAAGTAATTTTATAAATGACCAGAATTCAAAAATCAGTCCATAAAGCTGAAATATTTTAGGTCCAATAATATTGAGATAATTATAATAATTATAGTATGAATATTTATCAATGAAATATTTAAACAAAGTAATTAATAACTAAACCTTATTGAATGTTACTAAAGGCTAGGCCTTACTTTATGAGTTATCTATTATTCACATAATCTTCATAACTAATCCTAGCTAACAGTAGCTGAAGCGACATTTGTCAGTTCTGGGCTGAGGCAGTTAACAATTTGTGTTTACCCTTACTGTGACAACCTTTAAGTTATAAATGATGGACCTATGAGAAGTTTGAATTTTATTTGAGCAGAAACTCTCTTTGAGTTAAACTACTGAGATGTCACTGTTACTGCGGCATAGCTCATCCCATCCTGATTCATACAGTCACTGCGCCGCATGTAGTCATATTATTTATTTATTGTATTCTCAGAACATCATGGAAAGGTAGGATTAATATTCAGCAAGCATGTTTTATTTTGACAAATCGGCTAATTGTATTCTTATAATCTGTAAGTAAGACTAAAAAATGAAGAGAGGATAATGGTCTTCATGATAGCACCAATACTCCGCATAAAGAATTCTTTAAAATAATGATTTAAAGATGTATATCATCTGTAATAACTAGGTTGTTAGTCACTTTATTTAGAGAATGGCTTTATAAGCCTGCCTTACTTATGCTATAGAGTATAAAGAACCTAGGAGGGTTGAAAAGGTAGTACAAATAGTAAACGTCAGGAAGAATCACTAGAGAAGAAACTTTTCCTGTAGAGGTTGCCGGAGAGGGCACAGGGAACCCGGACTGCAGTCACTGAGTGTTTGATGTCGAACTATAGGAAAGTAGATAAGTATTTTTTTTTTTACATCTCTGTATAATGTTGGATAATAAAGAAAATAAGAAATTTTTATAGTAATATCTGAAATTCCTATGAGTCTGTTTGTGTCAAGATTATGCTGCTTGTGCAAAGTTTTTGGGAAAAGATGCGTGATTTAAAGTGAATTTTCTAAGAACTCTTGCCTATTCAGTGTAGCTTCGCCTAGCTAACCAAGAGGAGGGAGCACCAGAGAGAGGGTAGTGAAGAAAACAAGGACAGCTGACCTGAGAAGAAGTGACGGGACTGTCATAGGATTGCATATACAGACGAGAGTTTCATCTAATACTACCTGAGTTTCTGGTGCTTTCCCATGTGAAGGGGATAGGATGTTTTCCCACAGAGACTCTCTGGTACATAGGCCAAAGATTCATCCTGGTGCCATTTGTCATTTTTCTCTCCCCTTTACCAGTCTTCTGTAAATGAGAATTCCAGCCTAGAGGTTATCACATCAAAGAATAGATCACCACACATCCCATTTTTTTTACAGTTCATTGCCATTTAGGGCCCTTAAAGGAAAACACTGGGACAGTATCTCTGTCTAAAGCGATGAGGTAACATTTCTTCTCATTGGTGACAGCAAACCTTGAAGGCATAATTACTAGACCAGAAATGCCACTTGTAAATTGACAGAGCAATTTCATTTAAAGCTTTTGTTGTATCCTACTTTGCTCTGGATGGTGAGGCACTGGCTTTCAGAGAGAAGACCTCTCATTCTTTGACGAAATATTTTTGAGTACCTACTATAGTCTAGGCACTGGGGATGTTACAAGGCCCCTGCTCTCGTGGATCTTATATTTCAATGATGAAGCAGCTGGATTGGCAGGCAGTAAACAAATAATCAGTTAGCTTGTTGAACTGACTCTCAGGTATGCATTCTTTTTTCTCATTTTAGCAATTTTGAAGTTAGATTCTCTTCACATTTAAAGGAGTCTTCTTTGACAAGCAGCAAAAGTGACGTGACGTCATTTCCTGCCTATGCCCAAACTTGTTCAAAGAGGGTCATACTGTCTCCACTTCTGATGAGTTATGTGCATTGCTGGTTGAGTCGATTGCCATTCAACATGTTTTTGAGAATATTACACGATGATTTGATATTAAAAGAAAAAAAAGTTTTAATATCAAATCTTTGACTGTAGAAAAAAGAGAAACCGACTAGTAGGACCTGAATTTGATATTAATGAAGTTAATAGTAATTTTTAAAAGAATAACTACAACTTTATGTTTTACAGCAAAACAAAAAATGACTTGTATCCTTTATATTTTCCTATTTATGTGTGTACAAGAGTGACATATGATGACAATCAATGTCTACATAGATATAAGAGAGCTTTCCCAATTAAAAATATAAGCAGAATTCAAAATGGTAAGAAAATATTGTGTCATAGTTTAATTGGCACCATTTAACTTTCTTAGAAGTACACAAGAGAATGTGAATTTTATCATTGATGAACTTTTAAATTGAATGAAATAGAATTAATAAACCACAAATTTTAGGCAATTTGAAAGTCTGTGGAAAGTCTTATAGCGGTTCTCAACCTGTGGGTTGCGACCCCTTTGGGGGTTGCCTAAGACCATTGGAAAACACATATTTCCAATGGTCTTAGGATAACAGGAGCAAATTTACTGTTATGAATTAGCAACGAAAATAGTTTTATGGTTGGAGGCCACCAGAACATGAGGAACTGTATTAAAGGGTCGTGGCATTAGGAAGGTTGAGAACTACCGGAAACCTGACGTGATAGAAAGTGGCTGGAGCCAGAGGGGAATGGGTGGCTGAGGTCTTTGTGAGGTTGTTTGAGTTCAAATCCTAAATAAAAAAGTGAGCCAGGCTCTAAGAAGAGGGCCAGGCCTGGTGCAGTGGCTCACGCCTGTAGTCCGAGCACTCCTGGAGGCGGAGGTGGGTGGATCGCTTGAGTTCAGGAGTTCAAGATCAGCCTGAGCAAGAGCAAGACCTGTCTCTTAGAAAAAAAAAAAAAAGAAAGAAAGAAATAAAGAAAAGAAAAAGAGGAGCAATAAAGTCAAAGGCCCTGAGGGTGAATGCACGTAGTTTATCACGAAGAAGACTAGAGTAACTGAGGGGCTGAGTGTGGGAGAAGGCAGGGGTAAGGATATTTTCATCTTCCATTGTACTTTTCAGCAGCTCGAGATGTGAATTTATGTTGCTCCGTTACTGCTGTTCCCCAAGCCAAGGTGCCCTCTCTGACTGTTTAGAAAACAGTGGGCTCAGTCTCATGCCTCCTTGAGTCAGTCCAGCTGCTTCTCTGCAGCTCTGATTAGTGCGGTGGTCACTGCCTGCCCATCCACTGGCTGTCAGGTCACCATCTGGAGATCTGGCTCCTCCTTACTGGGTTTCAGTGTTTCTTGGAGGTGCAGGTGTCTCCTGTGGAGCCCTGACTCAAAAACACGAAGTTTTTTGATGCGACTTCAGGGGAAGTCACATCAGACTTCCCCTGAAGATTTGGTAGAGAAAGGGGGAGCTACAAATGAACAGAAGGTGGGGGTCATTCTGCCCTATCATTTATGCACCCCTCGTACCTGTGTACCTCCGAGTCTCTGCAGTCCACAGCCTCCTATTGTGCTGCTCAACCCCCAATTTTCTCCTTTCTCATTGGCTGTCCTCTATGCTGTTACTCCACCCACAGCTCCCCTTTAATTTCTTATGCTGGGAGGTTTACATATTTTTTGTTTTATTATCTCCTTTCAGCTCTTGCCTTCGTGTCTCACCCTCCACCCTCCACCCACCCCAAGAAACTGATCCAACTATTTAACTTAAAGACTCAGGTTCTGACTTTTAAGATGGCCGTTTTGTACCCTGTGCCTTCAGGGAAGGGTCTCTGATGTTGATGTCCAGTGCTTCCTGCTGACCATTGGAGCAGGATTGGTTCTACCTTTGTTTTGCCTTCTCCTCTGTGTTATAAGTGACAAAGAAAGAGAATGTGTTCCTGGAGGCATGTGTTTATTTCCATGTGTGTTCATGATTCAAGATGATCACAGGAAGAAATGTCGCAGTTAGTTAAAGGGAGAGTTGACAAGAGGTGCTGTCATATCTTCATGCTGCACTTGTGTGTCAGGGCTTCCTCATCATTAAACCACTCCCCAGGGTGCCTCACAGAGCTACCTGGACAAGGAAAAAAATGTTTGAAGTTGCTGAAAGGAGAGAGGAGAAAAAGGAGAAGATGATGACAATGACAGAGCGAGACCCTCCTTGTTGGGAAAATACAGTGCTCTGATTGGAGGCGAGCTTTCGTGGTGCTCCGCCAGTTCCTCCCAGTTTGCCTAGTCTCTTATATTAAAAAAAAAAGAAAAAAATCTGTGCAGGTTTCCAATTTTTTCCCCAAATTCAAGATATACCTGCAGAGCATCTGCAGTGTTTACTGTAAGACTGATGGTCACAGCGTCCATCGGGAAACCCTGCTCCGTCACCGAATGTACAGAGTTTGCATTTCTGGGTTGCCATGAAGGGAATTTAATTTCCAAATGCAATATATCGTAACTAAGAATTATAAGCAGAAATAACAGAAGAAGCAGCAAACCTAACAGTCACTGCCATCCACGGATCTCCATCTGTCATCAGTGTGCATTATTCCATTTAATCCTCACAGGAAATTTTCCAGGCAGGTGTGATTATTGCCCCAATTTTAGAGTTCAATAGATTGATAATTCCCCACGAAATGCCAGGATTGCAAACCAGATTTTTCTCATTCCGGGACGAGTTCTATATTGTGTCTTATATACCAGTATTTTTTGATCGTAAATATTGCTTATTGATGCCAGGCTAGCAAAAGAATGGACACATGTAATTGGGTGTAGCGTCGTCCCGCGCCCCAGTCTTCTGATGCAGCTGGAGGGTGTCAGATGGAGAAGACGCTGTTGTGGAGATGCTTGGAAGCACATGATGCATGTGGTGGCAGTGATACTGGAGCACACCACTGGTGTTTGGTGCATTTGAGCCAAGGTGCGGGGCATCTGTTCTCTGAGTAGAGCTGTGTTCTGACACAAGTTTTAAATTAAACACACAGGCTCAGCGCCTGTGGCTCAGCGGGCTAAGGTGCCAGCCACGTACACCTGAGCTGGCAGGTTCGAATCCAGCCTGGGCCCGCCAAACAACAATGATGGCTGCAACCAAAAAATGGCCGGGCGTTGTGGCGGGCGCCTATAGTCCCAGCTACTTGAGAGGCAGAGGCAAGAGACTCACTTGAGCCCAGGAATTGGAGGTTGCTGTGAGCTGTGATGCCATGGCACTCTATCCGGGGAGACAGCTTGAGGCTCTGTCTCAAAAAAAAAAAAAAAAAAAAAAAGCATAAAAAAATAAATTAAACACACAGCACTTTAGATGGAGTAGCCCATTCCACAGCATCGAGCTGCCTTCCTTTCTCCTCCTTCAGGATGGCATATCCTTTACCCAGGGATGACAGGCCTGGACCATATTTTCTCAGTGGGCACAGGTAATCTCCCTATATGTTCTTTTCTCCTTCTCACGTGGGTCAGGGTAGATTTAACACTTACTGTGTTGCTCTGGACAGAAACTGAGGCTGGGGGAATGGGAAGCTGGACTGGCTTTGATAGCAGTACCCCCAGCAGCTGCTTCTGTAGTTCCTGGCTCATGACTGATTGGCCCATGGAAATTCCTACGACTCTTCTTAGAATCTGTAGCAGTAATGGAGATAAGTGAGGAGACTAGGCATATTGGAATGCTAGATATTAATATTAACATGAAGGACTAAGTGGCAGCCCTATTAACTAGGAAAAGGTCCATGAGATTTGTGCTGAAGCCGTCAGGTTGCCCTGTCCTTCTCAGCACGGGTTCATTGTTCGTGTTCTCATTTTTCTTTTGAGCGCTGTGTCCTTCATGTATGAGTATGTATCACAGACACACACACATACAGGGGGTACTTCAACAAGTTTGTGCAAAAATGGAATGAAAGGATTAAAAATTTAAAAATATAAACTTTATATCCTATCAAGTCTTGATACTTACGTAAGTGATGATTCCAGCCATTTATAGTGTTGTTATGGGGCAAGATAAGGACCACTGACTCAAATTAGAACTTCAATAAGGAATCTTTATTAACCGCAGGGCTGTCTCAGCAAAGGCTAAAGCAGACTAGTGAGAGAGCATCGACGGGTCTGAAGTTGGAGTTTTTCTAGTCAGAAAGTTGGCAAAGGGCCAAACAGGTGGGCTGAAAGTTAGCAATTAGAAGCAAAAAGAAAGTTGGCAAAAGAAGCAAAAAGCGAGCACGGGGTCACAATGAGCCGTTTTACAGAAGCAAACCTTGCAATTTAGCGGTTTAGCCAATAGGTAACACAAAGGGCAGTTAGATAACAAGAAGGTAACACAATGCAGATCCAGCAACTAATGGATAAGTAAAACAATCTGTCACAGCATTTAGCTCGTTAACACTCATCGTGACAGTACTTGGCCCATTCGTTCTTATTCTGTCCTGTTGCGGCCGGATCCGGACCGATCTAAGAGTAATGGTGCCTGTCATCATTTCAGGGTTATGCTATTCTCAGCTTTTTGTCCTTTCATCTTTTATCCTACACAGCCCCCTGGTGCACGTCGGTGGTGGGTGGTGTCCATCTTATGGGGGTGATGAGGCTGCTGGCGCCCATCTCAATGTATCCCTAAAGAACTGAGAGTCGCAGGAATGTAACCTTGTCAATGCAATCATTACCACATTAACTGAAGAAAAATGGGTGCCCCTTAAAATTTTTTAAATATTAGGAAACAAAAAGAAGTCAGAATGAGCCTAGTCAGGGCTGTAGGGTAGATCCCTAGTGATTTCCCATTGAAATCATTGCAAAGTTGCCTTTGGGTGCTGCAAGGAATCAATGAACGGGCAGGAGCATTGTGGTGATGGAGAAGGACTCTCTCGTGAAGCTTTCCGTGTGTTTTTCTGCTAAAAACTTGGCTAACTTTCTCAAGATACCACTTAATAAGCAGATGGTACTGGTTCGGAGTCCTCTAGAAAGTCAATAAACAGAATACCTTGAGCATCCCCAGACCTGTTCCCATGGCCTTTGGTCTTGAGCAGACCACTTCTGCTGTGACTGGACAATTCCCACCTCTTGGTAGCGATTGCTTTGATTGTGCTTTGTGTTCAGGATTGTACTGGTAAAGCCTTGTTTTACCTTCTGTAAAAGTTCTGAAGAAATGCTTCAGAATCTTCTCACTTTTAAAACTTCCATCAAAAGCCCTGCTCTTGTCTGCAGCTGATCTGGGCACAGCGGTTTTGGCATCCACTGAGTGGAAAGTTTGTTCAACTTTATTTTTTCAGTCAGAATTGCGTCATTGAAACCACTGACACGTCTATGGTGTGTGCTGTTGTTTCTGCTGTTAATTGTCCAGTCCTCCTCTCTTAAGTCACCAAGAACATGATTTTTTTCCCTGTGGATGTGGATGGTCTGCCACTGTGGGCTTCATTTTAAACACTGTCTCATCCTTCTTGTAAGTTCTGTTTGTAAACTGCTGATTTCCTTGGGGCATCGTCCTGCGATGTTTGGTGAATCACCAGTGATTTCGTCGTTCTTCACCCAAGCTTCTCCGTAAGTTTCATGCTGTTCTCGATGTTTGGTGAATCCCCCGTGATTTCGTCGTTCTTCACCCAAGCTTCTCCGTAAGTTTGATGCTGTTCTCGATGTTTGGTGAATCCCCCGTAATTTCGTCGTTCTTCACCCAAGCTTCTCTGTAAGTTTGATGCTGTGCTCGCTCCAATTTTAGCAGGAGTGCTGCTCAGAGGGGCTCTTTTTAAACTGATGCTTTGCTTTCTAAGCGCTTCCAACTTGACCCTTTTCAGACATGTTATAATAAATTAGTGTGAGTTTATTTTGGTAGAAAACATGTTTGAAATCTATGCACAGTTTTTTTATGATATATATTTTCCATGCACTTTTTGAAGACTCCTTGTCTGTGTATGTAGAGACCGTGTACGTATGCACATACATTTTTAAATTAAGCGATAATCATTTTCACTACTTGCAGTACCAACCAATAAACAAAACCTTGGCCAGTAGACAAGTATATGAGGCCTGGAAGTGATATTAAAAGCTATTCTGTGCAGCTACTTCTGCATAAATAGCTTGAAATTTAATAAATATATAACATTAAATGCTTATTAGACTGTAATGTAACACAACACAAATTTGACTACTTCGATAAGTGAATCTGGCTTTGGCACCATGTTCCCCCTTTGTCAATGACAGTGGTTCTCTGACTTGCTGCATATTAGAACAATCTGGGAACTTCCAGCACTAAGTTCATGTCACAGCCCATACCCCATACTAATTACGTCAGAAAGTCTTGAGAATATGATCGAGGCATTGAGATCGCCGGAGATGCCCAGGATACGGCAGCATTGCCGCTGTCATGTGGACGTGCTCCACACACATGACCAGACCCTGATCTCCTCAGGAACAGCAGTCACACCCTAATCTCACTTCTTTAGCATCTGGCAGAATGTCTGGCACATAGTAAGTATGTGACAAAGGTGATCTGTCTCCTTAAAAATCAACTGAGTAACAATTGGAGCTTGTTCAAGTTTAAAGAGTACTAGGTTTTGAAATCACTGAGGAACACGTGAAAGAACAAGGCAGATACAGTTGGTAAAGCTGCACCTCCTGTTAGGGGTGGGGGTTATTACTGCTGGAGGGATCCCAGTCAGGTCCTAGCCCAGAAGCGTCCAGCAGACTCGGTGCCTCCTCTCTGCAGGCTGCTCGCTCCCTGCCTGGCTCTTGCCCAGATTTTCATTCCAAATTCACTGAGTCTAGGTCAAGTTACTCTTCTTTGAGAAAAAGCGAGGGAGCAGGGGTGTGAGGCTGGTCGAATGCTCATCACCTGGAAGGCAAAGTCAGGAGTCGGGGAGGGAATTCTCCCTTCTCCACCACTGTGGCCGCACTGGGTGGCTCTGCAGTTCTGCAGCCTCGGCTGAGAGCTTCGGTCCGCACTGTAGGATGTGTGAGGTTCCAGACGCCCACCCTGTGTAACCGAGAGCTTCGGTCCTCACTGTAGGATGTGTGAGGTTACAGACGCCCACCCCGTGTAACCGAGAGCTTCGGTCCTCACTGTAGGATGTGTGAGGTTACAGACGCCCACCATGTGTGTGAGGTTACAGACGCCCACCCTGTGTGTGAGGTTACAGACGCCCACCCCGTGTAACCGAGAGCTTCGGTCCTCACTGTAGGATGTGTGAGGTTACAGACGCCCACCCTGTGTGTGAGGTTACAGACGCCCACCCCGTGTAACCGGGAGCTTCGGTCCTCACTGTAGGATGTGTGAGGTTACAGACGCCCACCCTGTGTGTGAGGTTCCAGACACCCACCCTGTGTAATGGTGGTGCCATTATTCTTGCGTCCTGAACTGAAGGCCTTGCACTCTTAGTGTGAAACAGCACTGTTGGCTGTAGTCTGAACAGCTTTACCCACTGCCTGACTTCAGTATCAGGAGTCCCTATGCCGTGTATTTGCTAATAAAATAAAAGTTTGACATTTTATGCTCTTACAATGAGTCATTGGTAAATACACAGTAAAGTGGTAACATGCCTTTGACTTCTACAATGTTCCCAGTAGTGGGACGTTCCCGAGAGTCCGTAAAGAAGAAACATTTTGTGTAATGTCATGTTTTTAGTTGAACCGACGTTTGAATATATGTAATCTATAATTACTTTTTTAAAGTAAACATTGGTTCCTATTTTCATATGAACAATTAAAAAAATCTGAAATTCAGGTCTCTCATGGGCACTTAAGGTAGAAATTCTCTCAGTATAATGTAATAGTAATAATAAACAGAGGGTATGTGAGTGTTTTCTTGTTATGTGAAGACCTTCATATATATAATTTCTTTCAATCTGGAAAACAGCCCTATGGAGTATATACTTAGCCTTGTTATCAGATAAAAATACTTAAATTTGGAGAGGTTCAATAACTTGTTCAAGGTCAAATAACTGATGAGCAGGAAATTCAGACTCCAAGAGCATGTGCTTCTCAACCCCTAATTCACTGTGCTGTGAAGGAGACACACTTTCTAACCAGCAGTGAGGCTCGTAGCCAACATATTACTTTCATATCTACCTCTTGTTACTACGTAATGGAAAAACTATAACATTTCTGCTATTCCTAAAAGTTAGAAGGACTACTCAAGGGTAAAGCTGGAGTTCTTTAGTCAATTCCAAAAGCCTAGTTATAAAGATATGCATTATCAGAGTTCTTCTTTGCTGTAGCAATTTTATTATAATAGTAAAAGGAGACAAGTCTAAAAATTATTGTTTTTTTACTCATCTGGTTTTAAATAAATGGTACCCAAATGATAATTTTTATTATTTCTACTTGCAAACTTACTGGGAGTTATTTAACTGGGACTTGTCTGGACTCTTTAAGCTCCTTTGTCTTAAATCTTTAAAAAGTTTGTGTGAACAGGAAGCCTGCATGTGCAGGGTGGCTCTTCTGGAAAGGAAAACCTTCATTTTTAAAGAACCTTTTGGAAACAGCATGGTTTGGAGTAGAGCCAGTACTAAAAAAAGTTCATTAAATTATTAAAACAATTACATTTGCTTGTCGAAACTTTGTTTCACTGTAAACTAGTAAAAATCATCTAAACTTGTTCTAGCCACTATGATAAATAAAATAAATTTTATGAACCTATTCTGAATCCATAAGAAATAGAATGTGAGTACAGCTAATTTAATGAGTATAAATATTTACATTACATTATTTACAGTACTGTTTTATATTATGGGATTCACATACTGAAACTGTGGGCATTAAATATCTGTTAGTTTTCTGCTCATGCTACTCCCTCCTGAGAACACTCTGATGGATGTTGAAACAGGACTTCAAGTAAAGGAGATCTCACCACCTTGCTACACAGCCCATCTGCAGCTGGAGGCTCAGTAATAAGAAAGTCATCATACCTTGAAGTGGAATCTGCCTGTAGAAATGCTCACAAATTGCTCTGACTTGTTTCAACAGCTGCGTATGCAAATGAACCTTTTTTTCCTCCTCTGTCAGGGAAGAGGATTGGTGAATTTAAGGTCAAGGTTCTTCAGTGCTCCAGTAAGGCCTCTTTTCTGCACATTTTCTTCAAGAGTGATCCGCCTCATACTCACCTCTGCAGTCACCATCTGTATGTTGTTGGGTCCTAACTGTTCTTCCCTGGCCAGACTTTGATGTCCAGCTGCCTCCTGGACACCTCTACATCCATATTTTATCAATTATCTTGTAAATTTCATCATATCATAAAACTTAAAGATGACTCCCCCCAAAAATAATTTTTTTACTTGCAGGACAAAATGTTTTGAACCTTAGTGAATAGTTATAGAAAGACTGTAGTAATTGGGTCTTTGCCAATTTTTTATTACTTTTTCGATTATCTAGAGTCAGTGACTACAATAGATACTGAAACAGAAAAAAGAAAAAAGTAGTATCAGAAAAAATGTAAACCCCTATGAGAGAAATATAACAAAGGAATATAGGTATGTAAAAAACAAAGGGGATTTGAAGAATCTTTCAAAGTCTGCATTAAAATTGTAAGCTCTACTAACAAGTGATTTATTTTTCCTTTGGATTCATGAAGTCAGAATAAAAAAAAAGAATGCCACTTTAAACATATTTAATTAGTTGAACTCATGGCTCCAGGATATTATTGACTCATAGTTTGCTAGGTTTAAAAATTGATAAAATGCTTATTAAAAATAGATGACCACGCTCATTATTTAACATTCACAAGACAACCAATATTTTTTGTCTCCGTAGACTAATAAAACCATGGTTTGAGATATTTAACTAGGTATTTCAAGAACTTTTTTCTTGAATTGTCTAGATAATTTCCCTGATGCCCTGTTTACTTTTCATATGCACACAAGAGAAAGATAGAATATAAAGTTTTCTTTCTTTTTTAAAGTTAGTTATAGAAAAAAAAGACATTTCATTGTTGAAGAGCACCTTCCCAGCTAATCTGGGGACCTCTGCGTTCCTTCCCAGGTATCATATAATCTGTGTCATGGTCAGAAGTTTTAAAAAGGCTATGCTTCTGGTCTTTTACTTTTTTTAAATTTGTGTATATCTTTTTGAAAACAAAAGTGGATTATTTCTCAAATAGGGTACCATATTTAATAAATATTCACTTTATTTATGGAAGTTCCCAGGAAAACATTCTTTAAAAAAAAAAGAAAAAAGAGAAATACCAAAGTCCTCAAACTCCCCAGTGCTTCAAATTGTTGGGATTAGCATTGGTAAGAGAAAAAATGTAAACACAGCTGTGTGTAGTGGGTAGGAGACCGGGTCCTGCCTCTGAGGTTGTCCTTAGATGTTTAGATTTAGACTAATAGTGATTGTTCCTTCTCCTGCCTCCTTTCTCTCTACCTGCCTTTTTGTATTATGGTCTTTTTATACATACAAAGCCATCAGGATAAAGGTCATCTGTGAAAATCCCAAGATTGGTGGTCTAAAAACTGAAATTAAGGGCAAGTTTATTTTTTCTTTCACAAGACTTTTGATTACTTGAAGAAAATAACAGTTTTGCAAGTTGTATTTCAAACCCTACTTAGCACTGAGGAAAAGGCGCGTGGAGGTGTCCAGGTTTGCTGCTGAAATCTGTCAGTACTTCACGTCCACAGGCATCAGTTTCCTCAACTGTAAAATGAGGGTAGAGTTCACCCAGGTCAACACTACATGGTAAATAGCTGGAGCTAAAATAAATTAGAAACTACTCTGGGTCTCACTTTGCTCACTGGTAAAATTAGGGGCTGTATCAGTGCTCCTCCAAGTGTGGTTTGCAAACCAGTAATAGACCAGGAACTAACTGGTTTTTGTTGAATTAAGTATAGAAATTGAGAGTGTGTGTGCACAAATTTTATATAATTTGTGAGAATAATTCTTTATCTATTGAATCTAATAATGGAAAAACCTGGAACATGTATTCTTGTACATTGCCTTTTCATTATTTCATTGTGTAGTAATTCTTTTTTTACTATGTATTTAAAAATTATTGGTCTGTATCAGATTGAATTTAAAAAGAAAAGATGGTCTTTCATCACTGTTTGTTTACTATCACTGAGCAAGTTGACCTCTACATTAATCTTTCTAGCTCTACATTTTTGTAATTCTGGGTAAACTATACACTTTTTCTCAGAGCACAGCGAAATGTATTTGCAACAGATGCAGATATTTATTTAAGTGAAAATCACTTCACTGAATTAAAATTCCAAGTATGTACCCCTTAGTATTTATTCACATTGCCACCTGGATTAGAAAGCATGTTATAGGTGCCTAAGGACAAGAATGATGTGTGTGCATTGTTGACAATCAAATTAAGCTTTCAGTTTGTTCTTTAAAATTTAATCTATTTGGATTCAAAGATCTGTTTTTAATAAAAAGCAGTGGTAGATGACAAAATGACTTATGCTGTCATTTTGTATCTTCAGTTGCTTTTGTTGAATTAGAAAGGAAATAATTCATGTCTCAAAAACACCACTTTCTATCGTTTAAAGGCCCTGTGATGAGCAGGCAAGTTAATGCATTTTACTGTGGGCTTACTATGTTCAGGGCTCTGTTTTGCACTTGTGCTAAAGAGAACAGAGCTAATTACAATTCCTGCTCTCATCAGAGGACTGCTGATCTATTCTGGGAGTGGGGTGTGTGCACAGGAAAAGAAAGATCTCAATGGTTGGCTGCTTGTGAAAAGGTGGTGGGAAAAAGCAAAGACCTCAGAAGATGGAAGCACCATTTCCGGAGGAATAGAGGGCCCTGCAGGGATGACAATTTAGTGAAGGAAATAATTGATTAGGAGGGGACAAGCACAGAGACTCTGCCATATGGAGACAACAGCATCAAGTTCCTGAGATGGCAAACAGATCTAAAATTACCTTCCCAATAGTTTGGGGACTGTCAAGCTCTGTTGCAGAAATAGAAAATGATAATATTGAAATACTATGCAGAGAATTGATAGATGGAGGCCTGAGGACCAGGTCAAAAGGTTAAGCTTATTCTGTTCTATGAGTGATGGGAATCCACTGAAGACTTTAACTAGGAACAGCAAAGAGACTAAGCTGGAGGCCTAGTAAAGAAAATTTACAGTTAGACTAAGAGAGTGATGGGAAACTAGATAGATGGCAATTGCAACAATTTAGGTATCAAAGAATGAAAGCCTTTGGTTGAAATGATGATAATGGCAACATAGGGAAAATGTGTAAGGAAAGGAAAAATTAATGTAATTTAGGGAAGGTTTGTGAAGAGAAAGTGAAAGAAAGGGCTGTAAGTCAGGCTTGACTTGCTACCGCTAGGAAAGAAAGGGTCTGGAACATCATAGAATATTATGTATGAATAACAAATAAGCACGTCAAATGGAGCATTTTTTTTTAGTTAGGGAGATGCTGAGTATTATTTTTAAAACTATACTGTCCCAAGTAAATAATGGGATGCTGCTATGATTATACCCAGTTAGTGATGATGTGATGATGAGCCTTTGACTCCTGATTAATAGCATTACCAAAAAAAAAAACGTATATTTGGAAATCAGTCACACAAACGTAATGCCTGATGCCAAACAAATGACTTGACAGAGGAAGTAAGGAAGTAGGGTTCAGCATATTGAATTTCAGGGAGATCCTCCATCCAATATAGAGGAAGCAGATTCTAAGGCATCATCTCCCAATGATTGTGCTGCAATATATTAATTAGTCATACTAAAAAAAAATTAAGGCACCTTATTCAAATGTTCAGAAATAGTGGATAAAATAAAATTATATTTACCTCTTTAAGAGAGGACTTTTCTAATTATTTTTTATGACTTCTAACCTCTAGAACTGTAAGATAATAAATTTGTGTTATTTTAAGTCACTAAGTTTATGAAAGTTTGTAATAGCAGCCATGGAAACTAATATGAAGAGGCTTCTACCAGAGACAGTGCTGCTGTTTTCTCCAGCCCAGACTAACACGGCCACGAGGAGATGTTCCCCTGGGCTCAGGGTAAAGCTCCATTCCCCAAGTGTCTATTAATTGCTCTGCTGCTGAACAGAGAGCAACAGACATGAACTTAGCTCTCCCCTTTTCTTCACCCGAATACCAGCTGCATTATGAATTAAAAATTAGCATTTGGAAGACTACCTGTCAGATTTTCTTACATGAACTTGTCAAAGGAAGTCTGAACTGTAAATTAGTCTGAGGTTGAAGAGAAACCCATGTTGCATCTGGTTGTAAGCGCAGACAACTTGGGTCACCTGAATCAAAGAAAAAATATCAAGACATTAAAAAATATTTTGGGCTTGGCACCTGTAGCTCAACAGCTAGGGTGCTGGCCACATACACTGGGGCTGGTGGGTTTAAACCCAGCCCAGGCCTACCAAACAACGATGACAACTACAACCAAAAAATAGCCGGGTGCTGTGGTGGGTGCCTGTACTCCCAGCTACTTGGGAGGCTGAGGCAAGAGAATCACTTGAGCCCAAGAGTTTGAGGTTGCTGTGAGCTGTGATGCCACGGTACTCTACCCAGGGTGACATAGTGAGACTCTGTCTCAAAAAATAATAATAATAATTTGAGCTAAATGAAAATAAAAACAACCTATCAAAAATGTGTGGAATGCAGCAAAAGCAGGGCTTACAGGGAAATTTATAGCTTTGAATGTATATATTAGAAGAGAGATTCAAAACCAGTAATCTAAGCTTCTGCTTCTGGAAACAAGAAGAAGGAGAGTAAATTAAATCTGAAGAAAGCAGAAAAAAAGACCTGATAAAAATTAGAGCAAAAATTGATGAAATTGAAAACAAGAAATCAACAAAAAGAATTAACAGAACTAAAAGCTGGTACTTTGAAAAGATCAATAAAATCCATAAGCTTCTAGCTAGGCTAACTAAGAAAACTTTGAAAAGATAAATAAAAACCATAAGCTTCTAGCTAGGCCAACTAAGAAAAGAAGAAGAGGACATAAATAGCTGTCAGAAATTAAAGAGAGCATCTCACTGCAGATCTCATGGACATTGGATGGGTGGGAAAGGCCTGCAACAGTCATATACCCACAAGTTTGATAACCTAAACGAAATGAGCCTTTCCCATGAAAGATACAATCTCCCAAAACTCAAACAAGAAGCTACAATCTCAGTAGACTTACATCTGTTAAAGAAATTCAATCGATAATACAAAGACTTCTAAACTAGAAAGCACCTGGCCCAGATGGGTTCACAGGTGAATTCTGCTGAATATTTAAGGAAGAAATTATGCAAAACTTTTAATAATCTCTTTTTTGAAAGACAGAATCAAAGAGAATCCTTTCTCATTCATTCTATGAGACCAGATTATCTGAATACCAAAACCAGACAAATCTATTACAAAAAAGTACAGAATTAAAATTTCTTATAGATATTGATGCAAAAATCCTCAACAAAATATTAGCAAATCATATCTAACAATATATATAAAGAATGATTTATATTGGCACATAGAAGATATACAAGGGGCAATAAGCATGTGAAAATATCGTTCATATCATACGTCATCAGGAAGTGTAAATTAAAACAGTGAAGAGATACCAGTACATTCCTATTAGAAAGGCCAAAATTCAGAACACTGAAAACACCTAATGCTGGCAAGAATGTGCAGCAACAGGAACTCCCATCACTTGCTGGTGGAAATGTAAAATGATACAGCCGTCTGCTTTGGAACACAGTCTTTCTGACTTGCTCTTACCATCTGATCTAGCAGTCATGCTCACTGATATTTATCCAAAGGAGCTGAAATCTCATGTCCAAAACAAAAAATCTGCACATGGATGTTTTTGGCAGCTTTATTCACAATTGCCAAAACTTGGAAGCAAACAGGATGTCCATCAGTAGGTGAATAAACTATGATAATAGAAATAATGGAGTATTATTCAAGCTAAAAAGATACAAGATACAAGCTGTGAAAAGATACAGATGAAATATAAAAGCATATTAAAGTGAAAGAAGCCAATCTGAAAAGGCTGCCCACTTTATGCTTTCACTGTATAGCTTTCTAGAAAAGGTAAAACTATGGCAACAAGGCAAGAGTCAGGGGATGTCAGGGCTGGCAAGAATGAATTCATAGAGCACAGGATATTTTTATTGTAATTTAAGGCAATAAAAATGCCCCGCATACCACAATTGTAGATACCTGTCATACACTTGTTACAGCCTATGCAGCACCAAGTGTCAGCTCTAAACTGTGGATTTTGGGTAGTAATGATGTGTCCGTGTGGATTAATCAGCTGTGACGAATGTGCTGTTGTGGTGGGGGGGGGTGTTGATGGTGGGGATGCTGTATACTGGGAGGGCAGGGATGATGGGAAGTCGCTGTACTTTTTGCTCAGTTTTGCCCTGAATCTAAAATTGCTCTAAAATAGCATGTGAATGAAGTACTGATCAGATTTTTTTTATGAAATCATCAAGGGTGATATGAATTATAATTAGAATAGTGAATAAGGAGTGATCCAGATTTTGCTTTCAAGCATATACATTTGGGGGGCTCTGTTTGAAAGAAAGAAGAGGAAATTTAGTTATGAAAGCGAATATGTATTAGAATAAGTGGGTTAATTACAAAAAGATTACAAACTTTAAAATGCTAATAAGTACCACTAATAACAAAAAGTGCCCCAAATTAACACATCTTCATGTGTTAAGCGGACAGCATGCCTTTGTAATGTATCTTACTGTGTTAAGCTGACGGCACGCCTGTGTAATGTTTTGTATGTATTTCTGAATGCAAACACTTATTTCATTCCTTCATATGGCCGTGATTTTGTCATGTCATTTTCTGTAAAGAGAATAAGAAGAATCGTACAGTCTTTCTTCTAGCATGGCTCATCAATATTTGTGGTTTTTCCCTTCTTTTATTGAGAGTTGGGGAAAGTTTCTTCCAACTGACACAGCTTGTTATTAGCAATCCCATGTAAGTTTCTGAGATTGTTGCAAGCCTCCAGTGTCTTTCACATATGACCTGAAAGACTTAGATTTTTCTATAGTCCAGCTGCTAACTCCATATCTTGCAAACGTTACTTGTCCTCCAATACCAGGCACCAGTGGACCTTTTCACATGTCTGTAGAACCTCTGGCTTTGCAAGTGTGTGTCTGAAGTCAGGTGTGGGAAGTCAGCATAGTAGTTGTTAGGAACATTTCTGGAAGCCTTCCTATGCCAGGACAGATATCAGTGAGTCGACTCTAGGGTGAGTAACTGTGAGTCACGTATTTATAAAAATACCCCATTAATCAAAACTAAGTGTGTCCCCAGCTCAGAATTCCCTTAGCAAGATCTTGCAATGCCTCCACACAGCCCATCACCTCCTAACAAAAGGGGAGCATGATGGAGCCTAAGCAAGAATGGAAGAGACAGCAGTCTTGATTATGTTCAAAATATCCTACTTCTGCAAGTTTTAAAAAAACACATGACTATATAAGTTCATAGCTAGGGCCATTCTCAGGGCCTTGAAAGGAGCCTGTGCCACAGTTGGGGCCTGCAGCTTTATCAGCTTCTCGGTAAAAATGTCTGTGATAGGACATGACTCCATACACAGGTGCGATTCTACCATTTTTGTTTTGAAGTTTTCCAACTCATGATTCTGAAATTCCAAATATAGAAGTAACCGAAAGCATGGGTCATATCTTGTGGTCCAGACATTCATTTCCTTGGGATTCTCTTCCCGACCTGGAAAGCCCCTGCGTCACACTAGGGTAAAGCTTTCAGGCCTGTTTCTGTCTGGAGCTTTCTTTATGTGCTATAGATGCCGTTAAAGTCAGCATCTCCATTTTTTTCATTTGCTATGATTGTAGCCATGATTTAATCTAAAATAGATCATTTTGCACATTCCTACTAATTTGTCATCTAGTTGAACTTAAGCTTCCGAACTTTTTACAAGTGAAGGAAAAGTAGTGGAATGATGTTACATGGAATGGAAAAGCAAATGTTGCAGCAAGATTTCTAACGAAAGCAGAAGGAACGGAGCAGCGATATCGGTAGGTAGCCTTTCATGGCTGGAAAGGCTCAGAGGATAGGTGAGGAGCTCAGCTGGGTGGGCCTTTGTCGACATCATGACTGGTTCCTGCAGTTCACCAGTAAGGAAGATGAGACGCAGAGAAAGAAAATGTTTTACCATTGCTGAATAGGTGTTTCTGCTCTGGTTGACAATGCTTTAGTCAGTATTTTTAAATGTTCTATATTTAACTATTGATAGTATGTATAAACAAATCACTACTATAATTTACTTGGATTTTTATTCCCAGCAGATAGAATTGTCAAAAAGTCAATGACTGTTCACTTAGACTAAGTATTTGACTTGCTTGTTTTGTGGAGCAGAGAGAAGCTGCAGGAACATTTGTCAGTCTCAGGTTAGGGAATTCTGGAAAACATAAGATGAAGGCAAGATACACATTGGTCACTCGGAAGTTGCTCTTACAGACTATGCGAGTGACTTCAGTGCAAAGCAGATGGGTTGTTTTCAAATCAAGGGCACGCCTCTTCCCCTTTAGTTTGCTCAGATCAAATTGGAACATTCTGAAATTTAGTTTGTGGAAAGCCTGCTTGGAAGTCTGTTTTAAATATGACTGTGTGATGCCATGGAGAATTGAGAACGTACTCTGTCTTGGTAAACTTGTGGGTGAGCTTGGAGCAACTCTGGCTGGGAATCTCTTCAGGCTACACTGGCAGCCTAGAAGCCTCCCCGCGTGCTCCCTGCCTGCCCGCTGTGTCCATTGCAGAGTCCTCCCTCCAGCAGGGGCTGTGCTGCCCAGTTGTGATCTTAAACCTCCTGCTCTTTGTGTGTGCCACAGTCTGCATTTGGCAGCTCCTTTCAAATCCTGCCTCACGGACTATTTAAATGCTAACAGTTCCTTCAAGTCATTCTCAATTTTCCCCATTGGAATCAATCAATAAATCCCCCCTTTTCCTTCGCTTTTCCTCTTACTATTCTTGCAAAGACTTATTCTTATACTCTGCATTGTTTATAAATTGCTGTACTTCTCCTGGCTGGCCTTGTAAGACACATGATGGAAGAGATGGTTTCTGTACTTCCTGGCATTATCCTTGGTACTTTGTATAAATATGAGATGTTTTGTTTGTTGCATTGATTCATTGATTCCACAAATATTTGTCAAGGACATACTATTTGCCAGGCACTAAATTCTAAGCACAGGAGACATAGAAGTGGGTCCAAAGTGATAAAAATTAATCCCCTAATGAAACTTACATTAGTTAATTTGAATTATATTTGCATGTCCTTCTAAAATCTCTTGTGTACTCTGCAATTTACAAAAAAATAGCATTATTCTCTAGTATTTGACAGCTATTAACCCTAATGTTGTAAATACTTGCTAATTAGCATTAATAGGTACTGTGTTACAAGGTTCATATTCATAAGTTGAGCAAAAGATTTTTGTAGAAGCCTATAGATCAGATGGCTGGCTAATCTATAGGATTGCATATTGCTTAGTTACTTTGGAGTCTTAGTACTTCTTCTGACTACTCTTCACTCTCAACCCTCTTACCTGTGTCAATTTTCCATCCCTTTGTTATTCTGTAATGGGGCTACATGTTTGTTATGTGTGCCTGCCAATACAGGCTAAGTTTTCTGTAGGTGGGAGCTTGGATTTGGACATGACTACATTCCCAGTAACCAATACTCTATCTGCCTAAAAAAAGGTGCTCATTTATTGCTTTTTTAATGATTAAAAAATGACTTAACAATATCTTCTTTGTTTCTGGGGGAGTTCCCCTGTGAAAGTAATTTTTCAAATTGCCACTCCTATAAATGTCAATGCCACCTAAATGTTCTGACTGAAAAGTATCCTCTTCCAATTACAGGTCCTATTCGTAATTTTTCAAATCACATCATTGGCTTAATCTTCCTAATTCTGCTTCATATTTTCTTTGACTAGTTGAATTAGTCAGGAAATATGTGGTACAAAGCTTGGATCTTTGCATTGATATTTTTATGAAATGACAGCTATCATACAAATGGCAAAATTGTTTGAAAAAGATTGGCTGAATATTCTTATTTGAGGTGGGGTTTTACCTATAAAATCCTTTGTATGAAGACCTGAAATTTACAGATGTACATTTCCATACCAAAGAATACATAATGTAAGCTTCTTATTGGAACAGGTATAGATGTAGTAATAGCAGATGTTTAAATGTCTGAGCTATTTTACTGTGATTTATAACCATGTTTAATTTTATAGCATCCACTTCATTATGAATTCTACATTTTAGGAAGCCATCCATTGTTACTAGAACTCCTAAAATGGATAGGGTGAACATATGTCTAGGTTTTTCCCCTTCCTCGTCTTCTTTAGAGTTCCTTCACTTTTTTCCAGATTAAATTTCTCTCCATGGAACATTACTTAAGCAATCCGGAACCTAAAATGGTACGCAGTGGGCTTTAACTGTTCACAGAAAATTAATGCCCAGATCATACAGAGTGGATTTGTTACTATTGCTGTTAAGATATAGAATTTCAGTTTTTCCTGAATGGGAATTTTAAGAATTGGAGAAAGGTAGGAGATAAACTTTGAGTCTATTAGGACTCATACTGTTTGTATAGTTACAATCAGTGTTGTTATATTAATAAATACCTAAAATTCTTATACTTTTAGATAATAACCACTGTGGAAACATATTCTTCCTGTAGAATTTCACACAGTAAACCAAAGCTATATATATTTCTTGGGTTAAAACTGTTTGCACTAGAGCAAAAAAAAAAAAAAACATTTTTGGTAACATACGTAATGGTTAAAGAGAAGTTTTGAGCGTTTATACCTTCTATTCCAGTTGCTTTCACCATATTTTATCCTGAGATTTTAGTTCTTCTTGCATGCTTTCCTGAGACTCTTGTAAACTCCCTACTGTTAAGGAGGGGACGAGAATGCAAATGACCAAAGGATGAGCCTTGCAGCTGCTGCCTCACCAAGCCATGCTCAGAGCTCTGTGACCTCACTGCGCTGAAGTTTAGACAGCAGCAGGTAAGGGGCCTGTGTAACGACCCCCCTAGCGGGGAGGGTCGGGGGTTACAGTGTCTCCCCCATCAGACCCACAGCCCAGACAGACGAAGGTCATGTTAGTGTTCTGTTCTCCCAGCTATACTGACTTGGCTTGCTCTCTAGTTCCCCTGTACCTGGAGAGTCTCTTGCCATTGCTGGTGCTTCTTGCTTGGAAGTACCTGTCATGGGCATTGTAGTGGAAAATATTTTGAAGGGATCAATTTCTTTTTCTTTTTTTTTTTTTTGAGTCAGAGTCTCACTCTCTCACCCTGGGTAGAGTGCTGTAGCGTTATAGCTCATAGCAAGCTCAAACTCTAGGGCTCAAGGGATCCTCCTGCCTCAGCCTCCCAAGTAACTGGAACTACAGGCACGAATCACGATGCCCTGCTGGTTTTCTATTTTTAGCAGAAATGGGATCTCACTTTTACTCAAACTGGTCTTGAACTTCTGAACTCAAACAATCCACCCACCTCGGCCTCCCAGAGTGCTAGGATTACAGGCGAGAGCCACCGTGCCTGGCCGGATACAATTTCTTTAAATGAATAAATGCTTTAAAAGCATAGTTGACTGCAAAAGCACAATCATGTGAGCTCTTTGTAAAGCCATTTACTAATTCTGTCACATGTATTCATTTTATTCCCCCAGAGTAGGCTAAGTTCATGTGTATAGCGGACAATATGGACCTGTTTGTCTTAATTAAATTAATGCTGATGGTAATAATGATAGCACTAATGACATCATTCATAATAACCTTTTATGGAACTTACTATTCAAGAGGAACTGGACTTAGCATTAGAAGTATGCTCTCTCACTGAGCCCTGATGAACGCTCATTTTATATGCGAAAACACTGAGGCGTTAAGGGGTTGAGTTACCTGCCACAGATCGCACAGCTGGTAAGTCTGGTTCTAGAGTTCCTTACTCTAATAGTAGTGAAATTGTGATAAGGGGAAAGTGGAGTTTTATTTTCACTGAAGTTCACAGGATGGCGTCTTTACCATGGAATTTTAGTTTACGTTGAATTACACGCGCATTTACTAGTTTGGTGTGATCAGTGATCACGATGTAGCAGCTTAGAACAGCAGGCGGTTATCATCTCACCGTTTTGGTGGCTCAGGAGTCCAGGCACAGTTTGTCTGGGTCCTCAGTTCAGATGCAGGTGAAGGTGTCAGCAGGGGCTCCAGTATCTTCAAGCTCACTGCTCCTTGGAAGAATTTAGTTCTTTTGTTTATAAAATTGAGGTCCTAGGCTCTCTGAGTCTCCCAGCATCCACACCCACATCACTCTCTCTGTAACAGAAGTTTGCGTCTTTGAAACCAGGACACTGTCCCTGCTGCTATCTGTCCGTGTGGATAGAGAGGCCTCCTCCCAAGGCTCCCCTGAGTTGGTCTTTTGATGAGCTCAGAGTCAATTGAGTCCCAACATTAAGTGCGTCTCTGTTTTTTTACTTTCGCCGTGTTTTGTCTCTGATCGTGGCAGGGGTGGTCTCCGCCCCTCATCCTCACAGGCGCTGCCCACGTTCGGAAGACAGTGTTGTACAAGGGCGTGGGACAGTGGGGGGCATATTAGAACTCTGAAGCTGCTTTATCCCCACTGCGGCAGACCTGTAACTACCAGTCTGTTTCTCCCTCCCACGTCACGAGACACCTGGCGGGCCAGGCAGCGAGCCAGGCGGTCGGTGCTCACTGCACGGCTGAGTGATGTGGTGCTCTGTCTCTCTTGTGTCTATTTCAGCATCTCTTGCAGGGTCCTTAGGGGCCTGTGACCTGTATTAACACCAGTTACACCTATTTTTAGGAACAGAAACAGAACCGTCAGCTGTCAGAAATCATGCTGATGCAGAGACAGCGAATTTGTCCTCAAAAAAGAAAAAACTGTGTCACGGTATTAGTTTAGCTGTGCGTCTTAGTGGTCACTAACATTCTTCACGGTGAAAACTCTGAGCATGTGCTATCAATTAGTGGGCTCATGAGGAATTTCGCAAACAAATAGTGCCAAAGTGCTGAAAAATTGGGATTACCTCATCTGTTTACAACTGGCCTGCATGGAAGTTTGAGATTACATAGTTTACTAATTATGGTCAGAATCCTTTTAAGTTGACTACCAGTGATATATTCTGTTCCTCGGTACAAAAATGTATCTCTAATATATGTATGATTTAAACTCCTTGTGGTGCTGGGCTAATTTTTTAAGTGAATATTTAACCATATTTCTAAGTAACTTTTGTAAACATTACTATTTTTTCTTTTTCTTTTGTCACTGTAGCAGGAATTTTTGACCCTACCACATATCATTCTGGATTTCTTTGTAAACCTGTCTGAAATTCAGGTTTTGTTTTTTTTTCTAACTCAAAATAATAATAACGTGTCCTTAAATAAAACATTTAGAAGTTTACTTTTTCTTTGAAGTATGAAGTCTTTTTCAGCAAACTCAAGGAGAATTTCCGGGAATCCTTTTCCCTGGTGGTTTTTCTCCTTCATCTACTTTTATTATCTGTCTCCTTTCTCTTCTCAGGACATTACTTTTCCACTGTCATTTTGGAAATCACAGGCTTGCACAGCTGAATTATGTGAGCCATCACCTCTGTCCAGAATAACACTGACTCCACATAGAGAAAAATGTAATATAAAGCTGAATAAGCATTTGGAAAATAAGAAAACATTTACAACCAGACAGTTTAAATAACTGTAGAAACAAATATTCTTTTCTTTTACAGAAACAGTCTCATGTGAGTTAGAAAATAACTGTCCAAATACTTTTCTTTATCCATGTAAACATGGTTTATTTTTCTTCCTCCAGCCCTGATTCCCTTATAAAGGTGAAGTGGCTTTATCTATCAGGCACGCTTAGATAAAGGGGGGGGTGGTGTTCTGACTTGTTAGTTAGTTCACGTAACTGGAGAAGGCCTGTGGTTAAACGATGCTGTAATGAAGTGGGTCGTAATGAGGACTGAGATTTATAGACCTGAGTTGAGCTCTCAGCTACATGGGGGGGCGTGTGGGCTTCACATTAGAAACCCAGGTTCAATACCAGCCCAGCTGTCAACTCTGTGTGACCCTGGGCAAGTTGGCATCTGGGTGATATTAATCTATTTCCTCATCGGCAATGGTGAAGCCCCCCTTTGTGAATTGCTGCATGGCGTATGTGAACTCTGCACGTAAACTCTTTAACACAGTGACTGGCCCTTAAGTTTCCCTTAAATGTTAACTGTTATAATCATTACATTCCATCTTTCATGATGGTGAGCAGCAAGAGGGAAGTCCCTGTTAGTGGAGAACAAGGTTTCCTGTGTGGTTGTCCTACAGATGTGTGTAGATTTGCCTACAGGTCAGGTTTGAAGTAACAACAGCTGTTTCACAAGGTACTTGTAAATATCCCACCTGTTTCTGCTGAAGTGTATCAGAGAAACTAGAGTGTTTCTTCTTCAGAGAAGTTTCTGTAGAGAGGTGTATGCCACTCATCAGCAGCCGTCCCTTCTGAGAAACACATCAGTAGGTAATTTTCTCCATGTGAGAGAATCACGGAGTACGCTCACACAAACCTGGACGGCACAGCTCACTACACACGCAGGCCTTTTAGCATGGTGCTCCTGGCTACAGGCCTGGCCAGCGTGTACTGTGCTGAGTACCATAAAGTATTTGTGCATTTGAACCTAGAAGAAGTAAAGCAAGAAGATGATATAAAAGATAAAAAACAGTACCCTGTACAGGGCACTTATCAATGCCGCGTGTAGGACCAGAAGTTGCTCAGCGAGAGTCAGTGAGTGGGTGGTGAGTGAAGGTGAAGGCCGAGGACATCTCGGTGCTCCTGGAGACTTTATAAACACTGTGCACTGAATTCACGCAAAGATTTTACTTTTTAAAAAACTTTCTGAGTCTTTTTTAATAACACTGCCTGTGTTGTACTGGTTGGATTTGAATTCTGGCTCTGCTGATAATTAGCTGGGTATTTCTGCCCCTCCTGTCTCCAGTCCTTCTGTGGATTAGAGTTGCCAATGCGTCTGCCTGCTGGTGCTGTCAGGAGAACGCGCTCTCAGACAAACATCCGCTGTGAGTGTAAGGTATTATTCTTTTTTTTAACTTTATTTGATCTTCAGTGTTTTCCTGCTGCTTTATATAAGAAAACTACTTTTAGAAATTACTCAGTTTATATGGAGAGCTTCACCTCCTTTGTCAAACATAATACAACAGATTTTATATTATAATTTTTGTGGCTTTCCCATTCCTGTATTACATGCTATATTGTCATTTTTTTTTTTTTTTTGAGACAGAGTCTCACTATGTCACCCTTGGTAGAGTGCCGTGGCGTCAAAGCTCACAGCAACCTCCAACTCTTGGGCTTAAGCAATTCTCTTGCCTCAACCTCCCAAGTAGCTAGGACTACAGGCACCCACCACAACTCCCGGCTATTTTTTTGTCCTTTATTTTTTATTTTTGTAGTTAGAGGATTAAATTCAGAAAAACAGAAGGAAAATATCCCCCCGCCCCCGTATATATTATTTGCAGCCTCGTATCACCAGCAGATACTTCTTATCAGAGCAGCTAAGAGTGTAGATTAGAGGGACATGCTCCCTCACCAGCACACGCTGTTTTTCTTTTCCCCATTTCCCTTCATTTCTTCTGGATGTCCTTCTTCTTTGGCATCTCAGAGAACTCCAGATCTACCAACCAGGCAGAATTGAACAGGACTAGCTACCATAGTTAATCTTTGCTTTGCCCTCTCCAAACAAATGCCTAGCCCAGAGCTGGACATGTTGCAGGCACCAGATGGGGACTTCTACATTTGTTATAAGTTCAAACAAATGAGGTGGTTGAAGTGGAATGTTTTCAGGTAGAAGTTAAGGACCTATCTCAGCAATTATAGAAATGTTTTTATGCAAAGTGCTATTAGTAATGACATTTTAAGGAGGAAATCCTCTTTCTTAATGACTGAGAGTGATGATTTTTATTCAGAAAGGAGTTCATGGTTATGGAAAGGAAGGTTAGAGTATTCCTTTTAGGGAGAAAGATACACCATTATAAGTGTCTGAAATTTGCTCTCTAATTTTAATAGTCTGTGCTCAAAAATGGTGTGTGTTAAAAGGGAGGCAATAAAAGTATGTGTTAAGTAAAAACATAAGTTTCAGATAGACCTGGGACAAGTTGAAGCCCAGTTGGACAGATTACTTAGTACTACTAAGCCTACATTTCTTCTTTATAAAATAAGGATAATAACAGTACCTTCCTCATAGAGTTGGTGTGGGGCTTATTCTATAAAATGTGTCAAGCACTCAGTACAATTGAAGAACACAATTTACAGATATGTGACTGTTGTTACTGAAGTGTCAGCGTACTCTCTCCCCAACGTTAGCATCTCGAAGTGTTTGAGGGCTGGATCCCCCTTTACTGAGCAGCTGACGTATGCCAGGCTAGTGTTAGTTTTTTCAGCAACTTTTACTAGTAGGCTACTGTGTCAGTCACAGTGAGACTCAGCCATCCATGCCTAAAATTATCTCCTTGTCGCAGATGAACCTTAAGAACAGCAGAATGCAGAGTCCCAGTTTCTGATGAGTTTCAAAATGCACACTTCTGACTACTACATTTTAGAGGACTGGAAATCCTTTATATATGACATTATCATGTTTCTTGAAGGAATACAATACAGTTTCCTTTGTCATTTTTGTGTGTAAAAGCTACTGACGTGCTACCATCCTAGTAAATATCCTAATACACATCGGAGTGTTGTGTGAGTGTCTTGGTATACTTATGACTTTCTTTTGAAATCATATGAGGTGATCATGTAAGCACTGCACAAAGAAATCAGCTGAAGCCTGGGGTAAACCTCTTGACATCATTTACTCGGTGTTTCAAGAGTAGGGAAGTGATGGTTTCCAGAACTGCTGTAAGGCCTGACTAGTTGAAGAACAAAAAACTAAGAAAAGCTGTTAAGATAAGAAGTAACTCATAGTGACCTCACCGAGCCCTAACCATACAGTGCATCTTCTTTCAACCAGTCTGGCTTCACAAGGACTTAGCACAACTTGATTTTATACCCCTCGGAGAGGGGCATGAACAATTGGCTATGATTGTAGCACTGTAGCTTCTCCCACACTTATATTCTACACCAGTCTCATATTCACATGTGGACCTAGTTACAATTTATACCTTGCATTGTTGTCCAGGTTATTAAATATTGTTCATCCATGAGGCAGTTTAATCAGTGGTCTTGGCTGTATTCTGAATAAAGGGTAAACATATGGAATCAAAGTTTAAAAAAAAAAGTTAGTGGTCTTGGAACTTCTACAAAGTCAGACAGTTGTGCTAGAGACGCTCTTGGAAGGATGGCATGAATGGTCCACGTTACATGAAAGAAGCCTGGGCTCTCCGGGCATCTCTCACTCTAAACTGAGTGCTCTGTGTTTAGTACAGTCTGAAAATATTTGCTGAATGAAAAAAGAGAGTTTGGGGATTACCCATAGTAATAATCTATTTTTTTCTTTGTTCTAGGGTGAAATCAAAAGTTGAATAAATACACCGTGCACATCCCCTACTTTGCATTACCAGTTGGCTTTAAACTGTGTGATAAATGCAGTGCCCTCCATTTGCTGTTTTTCTGTCATTCTGATATTTTGACCAGTACTTATGTGTCAGTCGCATGATAATAGCTTTATAGCTTTTATGAGAAAAGTTCCCTGTCTTTTTTCTTTTTTTCTACAGCCATGTATGTAGCCTTTTTGTGTTTTTGCAGGAAGAAGAAAAAAGCTATTGGACGTACGGTTCTTGAACAATTGCTTAGAGAAAAATCAAATTGCAGCTCATTTTGTAAACTTCGGTTGGTATTTTTAGATGGAAATTATTGCCTTTTCAAGGAACACATTGCAGAAAATTTCACTGTAGTAATAACAGGAGATTTAGAATTTCATATCAGATTCTCTGATTCCCTCGGGAGTGTATTTAGGCACATCTGCAGATTGTATTAATTTTTTTCATGCCACTGGGGGAGTATTGAATGAGTTATTGTTTGAAAGTATGTGCCGTGGAATAATTTGCTCCAGAACTAATAGAGCTAACTCACATTTTTATCTCCTCATATATCAGTAAGAGGATTTCATTTCTAGTGTGAAATAATAAAATGAAAAATAAAAAATAATAAAATGAAAAATAACATGAAAAAATAAATGTGGTAGAGTTTGTACGGGGCTTCGTCCTAAAGATTGGAGCTGTGTATTGGGCTTTCGAAACACTACCGAGGGGAGATTGCACGTGCAGGCGCCCATCGCAGAGATGATAGGCTTTTCTGTGGGGCGTGTTTTATAGACTAAATCTGACAGGAAAATGGTTGGAATATTTCTGATATGTCAAATGTGCTTCAACTGCAAAAATTAAATATTTCTCTCTCCTTTACCCCCTTCTCTTCTCACTTTCTTTTTGTCTGTTTTTACTTTATCTGTTTTCTTTCTTTCTTTTAATGTATTTATTTATTTATTTTTTTGTCTCTGAGGCAGTCAGTAACTATGTGACAGGAAACAGATGTTACAATGAGAATTTTAGGCACGGATGACTGAGTCTTACTGTGGCTGAAGCAGCAGCCTATAAATCTCCCTCCAGCCTCCTGCTCATAGGGCCCATGTTAGCGTTGAGCAGACTGCCTGCTTCAGAGACGTGAGTGGTTTACAATACTCAAAATCTTTTTTGTTTCTTGATTGACATACAGTTCTTGAGTATATCTTGTGTGCACTGTGCTAAGTGCGGGAAATGTAGTAAGTTAAGATATGAAGGTCTAATTCTTCCCCATCATGGAGATCAGAGTTTAGTTGTATGACACTGAAGCCTGAAAAGAGAACAAACAAAAAATAAATAAAAATAGTAAGAGAAGAATACTTGGGATTCTAATTGAGGTTTGGTGGATGGGCAGAGAAGACACCCGCGGATGTGATATTTAAACTGAGATGTGAAGAGTAAGTACAAATGAGTAAGAGTAAGGCAAGAGGGAAGCTATCTGTAAGAAGAAGAAAGATTAGGTCTGTAGACCTAATCCAAGATCACTCGCCAATTTATAATCACCAACATGTGGGAAGAACCTAAAGGCCCATCATCTGAGGAATAGATTAACAAACTGTGGTATACATATGCCATGGAATACTACTGAGCCCTAAAAGAGATTGAAACTTTACATCTTTAATATTAATTAACCTGGATGGAGTTGAAACACTTTCTTCTCAGTAAAGTATCACGAGAATGGAAGAGCACATTTCCAATGAACTCACTACTCACATGAAGCCAGCAGACAACCGAATTCACACCCACATAGGAGAAAAACTAATTTCAGTTCAAGTTGGGAGGAGGGATACCAAGGGACGGCAGAGAGGAAAGCGGGCATTTGGGGTGATCCCACTGAATGGGCACGATCTAGGGGTGTTTGTCACACCTTTTGGGTGTGGGACACAAATACTCTACGTAATAAATTTAAGTACTGTGACCCGGTTGTTTGAACCCTCATATTAACCTAAAATTTAAAAAAAAATAACAGCAAAAAAAAAAAATTGAGCAAAAGATGCCATTACACGTGGCCTTTTCTTAGTCCTGAGTTACACACACACAGAGTCACATTTCCCTGTTTTGGCCTCAGTTGTTTACTGCCTGTCAATCAAAGTAGCACTATATATTAATCCCATATTAACACCAGGATTATTTCTGATCCAACTTTTGTTTAAGACAATTTTAAAATGTACCCCAGGTGCAGTAGCTTACACCTGTAATTTCAGCAACTCAGAAAGCTGAGATGGCAGCGTCACTTGAGGTCAGGAGTTTGAGACCTCATACCAAGGGCAACATACTGAGAACCCATCTCTAAAAAAATAATAAAAATTAGATAGGTATGGTAGCATGCACCTCTAGTCCTGCCTTCTTGGGAGGCTGGGGCAGGATAACTGTTTGAGACTAAGAATCTGAGATTTCAATGCGCTATGATTGCACCACTGCAATCCAGCCTGGGTGATAGAACAAGACCCCACTTCTAAAGATTTTTTTTAAATGTGATGTGAACATATTTATTCGGCCATGAAATAAGTAATCATTAAAAATTCAAACATTGTGGATGGGCACAGTGGCTCATGCCTGTAATCCTAGCACTCTGGGAGGCCAAGGTGGGCATACTGCTTGAGCTCAGGAATTTAAGACCAGCCTGAGCAAGAGTAAGACCCTGTCTCTACTAAAAATAGAAAAACTAGCTGGGTGTTGAGGCAGGTGCCTATAGTCCCAACTATTCTGGAGGCCAGGACTAGCAATAGAATTGCTTAAGCCTAAGAGATTGAGGTTGCAGTGATCTGTGATGTCACGACACTATACCCAGAGTGACACAGTGAGACTCTGTCTCAAAAAAAAAAAAGAAAATAGGGCAGTGCCTATACCTTAGTGGGTAGGGTGTTGAACCCAGCTCTGGCCAAATTGCAACAACAACAACAAAAGAAACTATACACTTCTTAGTGTATTTCTGGGAATTCTTAAAACAGTTACTTGATCAAATTTATGAACATTTCATATTTTCATAGGTGCTACTACCTAATTTGCAAAGAGTTTATACCAATTTGTGCTCCCATCAAGAGTGAATGAGAGCAGCCGGGTGTTGTGGTGGGCACCTGTAGTCCCAGCTACTTGGGAGGCTGGGGCAAGAGGATGGCTTAAGACCAAGAATTTGAGGCTGCTGTGAGCTGTGACACCACAGCACTCTACCAAGGGTGATAAAGTGAGACTCTGTCTCAAAAAAAAAATTAAAAGAGTGAATGAGAAGAACTGTTTTCCAGCTATTAATATAATGTGTGGAATTTTAGAACTAAATGTAAGGACTAATGAAAAGATTATTTTAAAGTTTGATTTATTCCATCTCTATAATTGTGAAGAGATGAGAAATGTTATTTTTGTTTTTGCAGAAATGCTGGAAAAGGCAAACTAGTCCACGGCCCCACTCAGCGAAACAGCTATGTCTATTGGACTCTGCTTTATAATTTTTTTTTTGTTTTGTTTATCACCCTCGGTAGAGTGCCATGGTATCACACAGCTCACAACAACCTCCAACTTCTGGGCTTAGGCGATTCTCTTGCCTCAGCCTCCCGAGTAGCTGGGACTACAGGCACCTGCCACAACACCCATCCATTTTTCTGTTTTGCAGTTTGGCCGAGGTCGGGTTTGAACCTGCCACCTTCGGCATACGGGGTCGGCGCCCTACTCAATGAGCCACAGGCGCCTCCCAGCTTTATAAAATTTTTAAAAATTATTTGATATTTTATATAGCTCAAATCATGTGTATATGATACTACTTATGCTATTATAATTGCTCTTTTCCCCTCAAAATATTAAGATTAAATAGTAAATGTTTAAAATTGCCTGTAGAAATACAACACAGAAAAAGGGGCACCTTCTGAGTCTTTGATCTAGTGAATTTTCACAAGCCAAATAAATATTCTTATAGCTAGCACCCAGATCAG
>CAUYRH010007647.1:0-11344 GCA_963574655.1 Perodicticus potto
AGAGGGGGCAGTTGTAGTCATCAGATTAGATCAGATTAGAAACCATGGCTGGAGGAGAGAAAACCACAGAAGGGGGAGCCTTGGTCATCAGATTAGAAACCACCACTCTTGGAGAGAAAGCCACAAAGAAGGGGGAATTGCACTTATCAGATTAGATCAGATCAGAAACCATGGCTCATGGAGAGGAAACCACAGAGAAGGGGGAGCCACAGTCATCAGATTAGAAACCACAACTCATGGAGAGAAAACCACAAAGAGGGGGGAGCCAGTCATCAGATTAGAAACCGCGACTCATGGAGAGAAAACCACAAAGAAGGGGGAATTGCAGTTATCAGATTAGATCAGATTAGAAACCATGGCTCATGGAGAGAAAACTACAAGGAAGAGGGAGCTGTGGTCATCAGATTAGAACACACGGCTCATGAAGAGAAAATCACAAAGAAGGGGGAGCCACAGTCACGAGATTAGATCAGATCAGAAACCATGGCTCATGGAGAGGAAACCACAGAGAAGGGGGAGCCAGTCATCAGATTAGAAACCGCGACTCATGGAGAGAAAACCACAAAGAAGGTGGAATTGCAGTTATCAGATTAGATCAGATCAGAAACCATGGCTCATGGAGAGAAAACCACAGAGAAGGGGGAGCCACAGTCATCAGATTAGAAACCACAGCTCGTGGAGAGAAAACCACAAAGAGGGGGCAGTTGTAGTCATCAGATTAGATCAGATTAGAAACCATGGCTCGAGGAGAGAAAACCACAGAAGGGGGAGCCTCGGTCATCAGATTAGAAACCACCACTTGTGGAGAGAAAGCCACAAAGAAGGGGGAGTTGCACTTATCAGATTAGATCAGATCAGAAACCATGGCTCATGGAGAGGAAACCACGGAGAAGGGGGAGCCACAGTCATCAGATTAGAAACCACAACTCATGGAGAGAAAATAGCAAAGAAGGGGGAATTGCAGTTATCAGATTAGATCAGATTAGAAACCATGGCTCATGGAGAGAAAGTCACAAAGAAGGAGGAGCCACAGTCATCAGACTAGAAACCACAACTCGTGGAGAGAAAACCACAAAGAGGGGGGAGCCAAGGTCATCAGACTAGAAACCACAGCTCGTGGAGAAAACCACAAAGAAGGGGGAGTTGCAGTTATCAGATTAGCTCAGATTAGAAACCATGGTTCATGGGAGCCACAGTCATCAGATTAGAAACCACAACTCATGGAGAGAAAATCACAAAGAAGGGGGGAGACACAGTCGTGAGACTAGAAACCACGATTCATGGACAGAAAACCACAAAGGGGGGGTGCCAGTCATCAGATTAGAAACCGCGACTCATGGAGAGAAAACCACAAAGAAGGGGGAACCACAGTCATCACTTTAGAAACCAGGGCTCTCAGAGAGAAAACCACATGCTACAGTCATAGGAACCACAGAGCTCGTGCTTGGTCGGAGAAAAGCAGGCCACGTATTCAGCAGTCGTCACAACCAAGGGCAGTAAATGAGAAATTGACCTGTAAAAGTTCATTATGGGGGGGTAAAGATTGGTCGGGGTCAAAATCAACACTTCCTCTGTTTCGGATTTATGGAGTATAAGTAAAATTGCAAATCCCTGAGATCATGCAAACCCTCACAAATTTTTTTTTTTTGAGACAGAGCCTCAAGCTGTCACCCTGGATAGAGTGCTGTGGTATCACAGCTCACAGCAACCTCCAACTCCTGGGCTCAAGCGATTCTCCTGCCTCACTCCCAAGTAGCTGGGACTACAGGTGCCCGCCACAATGCCCGGCTATTTTTTGGTTGCAGCCGTCATTGTTTGGCGGGCCCAGGCTGGATTCAAACCCGCCAGCTCAGGTGTACGTGGCTGGCGCCTCAGCCCATTGAACCACAGGCGCCAAGCCTCAAACCCTCACAAATTAGAGATAATTTGTGTCTTGTAAATTTAATATTTCATTTTATTAAATGTAGAGATTTTATACTTATTTTCTCTGAGCTCATTCACTAAAATTTTTTTTTTAAGCAGGAATTTGGGTTTGGGATTATAAATAGTGGGTTTTTTAGTTTGCTTTTTTTTGTTTATTTTTATGTATTTTTATTTATTTCTTTTTTTCCTCCCCCTCCCCCTTCTTTTCACTCCTTTTCAATGGAATACATTGTAAAGCTCGTGAACATTTACTGGTAAAGTGATGTGTCTCGTTTCTAAATCCATCTGGCTTAACAGAGTCAGAACTGTATTCTCAGTTCTGTGCATGGTGACTGAAAAACATTCAAGCCAGGTTCAGCCTTTTGGATCAATTAAAGTGTGCTCACACCTGAGGACACCAACTGTGGCCCAAAAACACACGTGAGACATCTGAGTCTCCCAGAGGGAGGTGGGCACCACCTAGGCAGTGCCAGGGAAGGGGGCTCTGCTTGAAAGAAGACTTGAGATGTGTAATGCATGTGGACACGTGAGAGAGGTGACCCAGCTGGAACCGAGGAGGTGTGAGGTGCTGTGCAGCCAGGCGGCGCTGACTTAGAAACCACAATTCACAAAGGAATGAATGACCTCACGGGGCACTGCTGCAAGGGCTGGATGGGCTCCCAGAAGCCCTCAGTGGACCTCACTGTAGCTGGCAAACAGCGGCTGTGACTTATCCGGGGAAAACCATCCAGGTTTTGCTTTCAGACAGTACAGCTCTGTCTCCAGAGCAAAGTGAGAGGACCCGAGGCCTGGGGTCTACACTCTGCTTCCTGGTGGGGAAATAGTAATAATTAAGAGCCAAGAGCATGGGAGCATGCAGAGGCTGACTTGTGTTCGGTAGAGACCCCAAGGCAGGCAGCTTCATGCTGGAGGGAGGGACAGGGCTGGAGGGGGCAGTGCACTGGGCATCCTACAAGGTTGTCTTGGGAGCACGTTTCACTCTCTGTGGTTTGTCCTAAGTTGCAAGTGGGGACTAAATCAGGGAAGCTGGCAGTCTTACGTGGGCGGAAATGTTGAGAGTGTGGAAGGTTGGGGTGTAGGTGGGGTGTTCGGGTGTGAGTAGAGGTGTTTAAGTGTGTGTGAAGGCAGTGGGATACAGGTGGTAGTGTTGGGGTACTGGTTAAGGTTTGGGGGTGAGGGTGGAGGTGTTGGGGCAGGTGAAGGTGGCTGGAGACTGTGTCATACTTAAGGAGGGGAGCAGGGAGTCAGGCACAGAGGATCCGACTGGCCAGCTCCCAGTTCAGCTACTGAGACGAGGTGTCACCATGTCAGAGGGATGCATACATCAGACATGCTGGGTGTGAATTTAAAATGGTTTAGCAAAATAAGTGAGAGAGAAAACAAGTCAATTATTAATTGTAGCATATACAAAACTTGCACAGGACCGAGATGTCACCAGCACCATGAGGCTCAGTGGTGGCAAGTGTCCTCACAATCAGCATAGCTTTTTTTTTCCACTCAGACTGCATTCTCCCCCTCTCCCTCCCCCAAAGGGAGAGAAGAACGATCATCAATGGCAAATGGCAATTGCAGTAAAGCAACGCCAAGAGCCGGCTTCACGTTCAGGAGAGAACGCGGTGCCTCCTCCTGGTGGTTTCTGGCGCTCTACACATTCAGAGAGACTTCTCTAGTAACAGACCATAGAATGATTCCTGAAAATACAGTCTTCAATCAGCACAGCTGTAACAGAAGCTACGACTGCCCGGCAGGGAGGGCAGGGGGGTGGTGGTCTTTGTGCAGGCAAGCCGACTGTCCTCGTCCAAAATGGGGAGTCGCTAGCCGGGTGTTGAGGCGGGCGCCTGTAGTCCCAGCTGCTTGGGAGGTTGAGGCAAGAGAATCGCCTAAGCCCAGGAGTTGGAGGTTGCTGTGAGCTGTGTGACAACACGGCACTCTACTGAGGGCGTAGAGTGAGACTCCGTCTCTACAAAAAAAAAAAAACGGGGAGTCGCAGAGAATACCTAAGGTTGAATTGCAGGGGAGCAGCAGGACGCAGCTGTTTGTGTAGAAAGGTGAGCTGCTAGCCAGGAAGCAACTTGCAAAGTCAGGAGTGAGCTAGGGGCCAGAAGGTGGGGCGGGTGTGTCCTGCAGGGACATTTGGCTATTTAAACGACATACGGGTGCTACTCTGATAAACATGAAAAAGATAATTGGTATCCCCAAAGCAGCACTGCAGTATGAACACACACACTCACACGCACACTGCCTATGTGGAGCCTGAGATGTAGAAGAACCACCCAGAAGAGGCGACAGGTGAGGTAGACAGCATGGCCCTGTTTCAGGACACAGCTGACAGTCCGTCACCACCCCATCTGGGTGTGGCTGCAGCTGCTTCTGAGTCCAGAAGCTTGGGCTGGAGTCCCCAGCAGGTGCTCAGATGGTCACGATCTGCCAGGCAGGAACAGGTTTTCTTCCCTTGTGTTTTGGGGAAAGATGAACCAAACGCGTTCGACTACAATTATTTTCAGAGGAAGCAGGAGAACACAAAAAACACACGTGCAATCTTGTTTCTGATACATTCCAACATGGTTTTCACAGCCTGTGCCCTGCCAGTCGCAGCCTTTAGCCCTGGGGCTGAGGCACGTATGGTTTTAAACTCCTGTCACAGCTGTCATCAGAACTCAGGTCCGATCCTTGCCCTGCAGCTGGGAAGTTTAGTGGTGGTTAGAGATGCTTAGTGGTTAATTTGTTTTGTCAGAATTGCAGTTCTGAAAGTCACAATGCTGTGTGTGGTGGAGCAGCCCACACAACGTGGCAAATTTTGAGAACAGCTAATATTCCATTGAAAAAAGGCCTTTTATGGTTTGTGTTTCCATAGCTTTAGTTCAAGGATGGCTGGAGCTGGAAGTGTCTCCCAGTTCACGTAGAAATGTCCTCTTACTTTAGAGTTGGAAACATTGAATCCCCAAGACTGAATTGCTCAGAGCCAGCTAGTCATTGCTATTGTCAGAGACGTTCTCTGCAGGGCAGTGACTGAACACCACGTCCATCTCTGAGGCCGGGAGAGGATTGTCGGCCTAGCCCAGAGCCCTCCTGGAGGGGCAGTGGGCAGGCAGCAGTAGCCATTGCCCCTGTGGGAGGGAGTCTGATGGTGACAGTGGCGTTGCCCCGGGGGCACCAAAGCCAGGTTCAGCCTCACCTTGAGGGCAGGAAAGCTCCTGAAGTCTTCCTGGAGGAGGTCATCCTGACTCAAGTCTTGAAGGGTCGGGGACAGTTGGGACAGCTGGATCAACATTTCAGATGGGGCAGCTGTGCACAGGCACACGCTGCTGTGAAGATGCCTCTGGGCAGGGCGGCAGGGGCAGCGGGCTGTCCAGTAGCACTTTCACACCAGTGCAGAGGAGACTGGGTTCTACTCTCACAGTGACGTGGGACCCTTTGGTAGAACTTGGGTTCTTGGGGCTCTGAGCCATTATTAAGTTGGTATTTTCAGACATATCAGTAGGCAGCGTGTTGGGGAGAGACCGGAGCTGGGGGAGGAGCCTGGAAGGTGGGCCTGTAGCCAGGAGAAGAGGGGGAGGGAAGGAGAGGATTGGAGGTGTCCAGAGAGTCCAGGAGGGGGCAGGGGCAGCATGCGCCGCCCCCCCCAGAGTCTAAGGGTGGTCCTCCCCCGAACCCCGCTGGACACTGCCTTCCGTGGCTCTCAGTGGTGGCCCACCCTATCCCTCTGAAACCTGGGTGGAGGTGTCCAGCCCCCACAGCTCCTATGGGGACGGCACCACAGGGTGCCCCAGGTTGGCTGCTGTGCCCTCCAGAGGGCCGGCTCAGACCTTCACAAATAGTCTCTTGATTGAGCTCTCCTGGGGTCACCCAGTTTGCACATCCCTCCCATTGGTTTTCTGCCAGGACTCTGGCTAATCCTGGAGGAAGCAACGACTTTGGCATTGGGGTATTTTGCACCCGCCCTTGCCCTCGGTGGGCCCCTTGCTGCTCTTCCCTGCCCTGTCACCATCCCAGCTGGCATGGGCACCTTGCTGCTGGGCTCCCAGCCTCCGTCCCTGCCCTTTATCACCCACCTGCCTGCCACGACTCCTCCACAAACACAGATGCTGCTGCGCGGTCCTCCCAGGTGAATATGCTTAAGGAAAAAAAAACCAGGAGAAAGGGACGGAGGGACGAGGAGCTTCTGGTCTCCTTCTCTTTGCTCATTCTCAACCTACTTTAAGGAGCTTCAGGGCAAGCTTTCAGGACGAACCTTTCCTGGTTCATCTCTCCTTTCACCCAAAGGGGAAGCTCCCTCCTTCGTCTTCCCAGCTAAACTAACGATCCAGCCTTGGGTGGGTGTGGGCTGCTACCGAGGCTGGCCCCAGGGAAAGGGCTCACATCTCTGGAAACCAACAGGGAGCAGAGGGGCTGCCCTCACACCTGCACCTCCCACCTTCCTGGCTCGGGCCTGTAGGATATGCAGGCTTCCTATAAAGCAAGCGGTTATTGCTGGCTGTGCTCAGGGGCAGAAGGTCACGTGATTCCTGCCCAGGAGGTTTCCAGTCTAAGTAAAAGAGACAAAACAATTCAATGAAAGAAAAATATATATCCGGTAAATGAGATGGTGCTTTAAGTCTCAAAGGGAATGAGGTTATTGGCTTTTTCTCTTCTTATTCATTCTTTTTTGCCTGGAGGGTAAACTTTCAACACTACCTTGCTTGAAAAGCCTTTAAATGTGAATCTGTGTTATTAATAATACAAGTTTATGGTATCCATTTAAAATAGAATCGAGTGATTTCACATGGAAAAGGCTGCCTGGCATTGAAGTCGGTTTGGTCTCAGATCCTGAGTCTCACGGCCTCCCTGTCTCAGCCACTGAAGGATGCTGGGTAGTTGTGGGATCTGTCCCAGCTGCCACTGGCACACCAGCACTCCCCACCTCCCTGGCTGCGTGGTGCTGTGGGAGGCTGTGATTCCTGCCCAAGGCGGCTGAAGCACCATATTCTTTGCCTTGGAAATTCCCAGCCCTCCCCGTGTGGCCTCCTCCCAGAAACACACTACACACCCCAGGGTCACCCCCAGGGTTTGACTGCGCCTGTCAGGTGGTCGGGGTCCTGGTGGTTGACCAGGACCGTGTGAGTTGAGCGTTGTCATCTGTGCACCCCTTGCACAGCCTGTAGAAGGGGCTTCACCAACATCTGTTGGAAAATGGAAGGAGCCTTGGGGTGAACAGCCCCATCCTGGATGCTTGGGGGACACAGCCTGAGCTCCTTCTCAGAATGCAAAGAGGCTGGTGCTCAGTGGTGAAGGTCTCAGAAGACAGTCCCACCCACCATCCCTCTTCCCAACTCATTCCCATATGTGTCCTCTCAAGCCCTGGACGTCTGGCCCTACTGAAGCCTGGGATTTTCATCTTGACTGCGGCCAGGCTAACTGTTTGGGGCTGAGGCTTGAGTCCATCTCGAAACAAGTTGCTTTATTCTGTCTTTTCTGAGCTGGACAATGTAGGTTGAATGAAGGACAAGCTTTCATTTGGCCTATTTCCTGTGACTATGTGGATAGCAGAATGAGAGCTGGTACCTCCCTGGGAAGGTGACCACAGTGGCAGGTGTCATCCTGTGCGCTTGCTTAGTGGAGAGAGAACAACGGCTTGTGTCTATGTGTTGATTTTTAGCTTGTGAAGTGGTTTTGGATACGGTATCCTAAGGATCTAATATGAAGTGGGGGGAGGCAGTCTTCTAAGCCCACGCTGTGTAGCTTAGATGCACGTGTTGTTTTGCGGCCTGGGCCTCTCCTGGGCCCTGCAGAGCTGTGCTGTGCTGCCCCACGCAGAGCAGGCTGCAGCAGTTCCTGGGAGCAGAGTGGAGGCTCCGGAGGATGCTGGAACGGTGTCTGTCCTTGTGTGGGGTCTGCCCGCCCTTCCTGCATCTTCTCAGCTGGGATTTGCCCATAGCAGCGGATCACTGGATGAATACTTCCCAGTGGTGGACAAGACTAAGCCCCCTTCTTATGAGGCCAGTGGCCAGGGGACAGTGCAGGGCTCGGGTCTGCTGACGGGCAGGAGCTGGCGTCACCAACGTTGCATTTCCAGAGAGGACACAGGTGAGATGCAGGTGAAACAGGTGCTGTGTGTGGAAAACTCACCCAGGCTGACCCGCGGTGAGTGGTGGGCTCAACGTGCAGGCCCAGCTGACTGCCATCCTTCCACTAAGCTGTGCCACAGTCCTCTCCCCACACCAGAGTAGCTGGAGAGTCTCCAGCTTTAATGCTGATTTCCTGTGGTCACAGAAAAAACAATAATCTACTGAGCGTTTTTATTCTCGTTTTCTGTTTTGTGCAACCGAAAAGCCCACAGGAAAAATGAGGATGTGAGGAGAAGTAACCCAGTGAGCTGACAGGAACGAAGAAGGGAGCCTGCCCAAGGAGCAAGTGGAGACGTTTCTCTGAAAACTGGCCCTCGGTGGTCCTGCTTCTCCAAGCCCATGTGGTGCGCCCTCAGAGCTTTGCTTTCTGTGGCGAGATCAAACAAACCCAAGGCTGGAGCCCTCCAGACTGGGAAGGGAAGCGCTCTCCTCACCTGAGCAGCTCAGCCCGGCCACCTGCACCGCCAGGAGCGACTCAGAGTGTTCCTGACTTCAAGGGTGGAAGTCTGCATGCTCAAGGCTTGCTGGCAAAGTAGAACGAACAGAATGAAAGGGAAAAACTGCAGAAGCACACAAAATGGGTGAGAAGTGTTACACTCTCTCCTCTCAAAGGAGAATGGTCCACATGTCGGTGTAAAGGGGTTTTTTCTTAAGCTCCATCAGTAACTGAAAATTATACCACAGTTTAGTCTGCTTTGTATTAAATTATGGCTTTCCTATAAAACTATGTGCTTCTCTCAGAGTTTAAATGGCTTTTTATAAAAAGAATTTTATGCATTTGTTGGTAAATAAGAAATATACTTTATTTTATTATTTATTTATTTGTTTATTTATTTTTGGAGACAGAGTCTCACTATGTTGCCCTCAGTAGAGTGCCATGGCACCACAGCTCACAGCAACCTCCAACTCTTGGGCTTAAGCAATTCTCTTGCCTCGGCCTCCCGAGTAAATGGAACTACAGGTGCCCACCACAATGCCTGGCTATTTTTTGTTGCAGTTGATTAGCTGGCCCAGGCTGGGTTCAAACCCGCCATCCTCGGTGTATGTGGCTGGCACCGTAACCCCTGTGATATGGGCACCGAGCCAGAAATATACTTTTAAAAGGTGCAAAGCGGTTATAGCAAAAATTCATGTCCTTTTTTGGTTCTCTTCTGAAAGCACCTGGTGTACTACAATTCAGCTGTAGCACTGACCCCCAGAATTAGCTTCAGAGTCCACAGGCTTAAGGGCAGGGTCCCAACAAGACTGTTCAACTCTAGATACCAGCCTCAAGTGGGGTCCCTAGGCCAGCTACACGTCTCACCAAGTAGTTATACCTGGAACTTTCTTTAAGGTTTGATAAGTCACTGAAACAACTCACAGAACTCAGGAAATTGTACTTACATTTGCATAATTAGAGACACAAATCAGGACCAGCCAAATGAAAACATGGGTGAAGTCTGGGAGGGTCCCAAGTGCAAAGCTTCTGTGCCTCTCCCCATGGCACACGGACCTGTCCCCTGCTGTCACATCCACAGGTCTGGTAACCAAATCTCCACTGAGCCTCATTGTCCAGAGTTTTTATTGGTGTCTTGTCACAAAAGAGTGATGAGTCAAGTGAGGGAACTCAGGCTCCAGCTCCCTCCCCCAAGGTCAGAAGGTTGGGCTGAGGGCACCTGGCCCAAAACCCCAACCTTCTAATCACAGGACTGGACTTGGCAGTGCCCCACCCCCATCCTACAGCTAGCTGGGGGCCACTAAGGGTCACCTCATTAGCATACACCACCAGGGCCCACCATGAATAACAAAGATGGTCTTATCATTTAGGGAATTCCAAGGACTTAGAGTCTCCCTCCCAGGCACCAGGGACACAGGCCAAAGTTTTTATTTTACAATAGCCACTAGCCACCCAAGTTCTCCACCCAGAGGTGACTGATATTGTGAGTATCTCGGTAGAAAGATATTTTATTTTACCCACAGTGTGGCATGTGGCATGTTACATATGCTTCTCGACTTAGGATGGGTTTATGGGCCCATAAACCTAGGTTGGCTGTGTCATGCTTTAACCAGCTTCCGGTCCAGGGAAGGCTGTTTCTGAGCTTCGACTGTCAGAGACCATGCTGCAAAGAGCGACTTCGCACACGAACGCTTTTGTACCAGTGTGGGACAGATTCCTGGAAGTGGGCCCATGGGATCATCTGCTGTATGCATTTGCAATTTAAACGATTATTTAGATATTGCCAGATTACACTCCCTTGAGATTATACCTGTTCACACTCCCCAAAATGATAAGGGGGACTGATGCCTCCTTGTACCATTATGAACTCTGTACCAGCTTTTTAATTTTGCCTGCCTTTCTGTTCTAATCTTCACACAGTTTTCAACAAGTTGGTTAGATTTTATTTTGTTTTTAATGCACTTTCTTTTTTAGAGCAGTTTCAGTTTCACAGGAATAGTGAGCGGGATTGTGACGCGTTCCCCACACCGTCCCAGCCCCTGTGGCTGTCAGCACTCCCCACCCCAGCGGCACATTTGTTTTGACTGAGGACCGACTGGGCACTGTCGCATCAGGCCCCCAGGCCACAGCCGACCTCAGGCTCACTCTTGAGCTGCGCATCCTGTGGGATTGGACAAGAGTGCGATGACAGTATCCACCGTCACTGTACACGGAGCACTTTCACTGCCCTAAAAATCTGCTGTTCTCTGCCTACCATTTTTTTGTATTAAGAATGATTAAAGAATTGTGTGCCCCCTTCTGTGTGCTCTCTTTCTCTCTGTCTTGTTTCTGCAGTTATGTAAAAACATTCTCTCATATGAAAGGGTGGGTGATTACATATCGGTTTCATAATAGTACTAAGCACTTTTTCTTCCATTCCTGAGAGCCCAGGAGGAAGGAGGGAAGAGGAGGGTGAGCGGAGGGGGAGGGAGGAAGCTGGCTGGAGGGAGGGTAATCAGTGGGACCTCACCTATGGTGCATATTGCAAGGGTACGTGTCAAATCTATTAAGAGTAGAGTATAAATAACACAACACTTAAGTAAGTAAAGTGAAGGCTATGTTAACCAGTTTGATGTAAGCATTCCAAATTATATATAAAATCAGCACATTATACCCCATAAATGCATTAATGTACACGGTTATGTTTTTTTGTTTGTTTTTCTTTCTTTTTTTATTAAATCATAGCTGTGTACATTAGTGCAATCAGGAGGTGCAATGTGCTAGTTTCATATATGATATGAAATATTTTCATCAAACTGGTTATAGCCTTCATGGCATTTTCTTAGTTATTGTGTTAAGACCTTTATATTCTGCATTCAGTAAGTTTCACCTGTACCCTTCT
>CAUYRH010007649.1:0-10087 GCA_963574655.1 Perodicticus potto
GGCGGGCGCCTGTGGTCCCCAGCTACTTGAGAGGCAGAGGCAGGAGACTCGCTTGAGCCCAGGAATTGGAGGTTGCTGTGAGCTGTGATGCCACGGCACTCTATCCAGGGTGACAGCTTGAGGCTCTGTCTCAAAAAAAAAACCAAAACAACAACAAAAAAAACTTTTTTACCTGTGAACTGAAAGAATGATTAACTATATCCTGCAGCCACTGGACATTCATGCCCTGTGTGAATGTCAGTGACCACTGGCAGCCCAGGACGCCTGGCATGCCACACCTGGTAGGATGTAGCCGTTTGTCCCCAAGCAGCATGAGGCTAGTTGTCCTATCTGCTCGACTGCAGGTGGCAGGAGACACCGACAGAGGAGTGCTCAGCAGCGCCACAGGCGCATCTGTGGACAGGGGCCCATGTCCCTTTAGCAAACAGATTGCATAGGGTAAGGGAGGGAGGGACAGCCAAGGTTAGAGGAGATTTAAGGGACAGGTGGCCCCGTTTGGGCTGGGTTTGGCTGCTGCAAATGCTAGAGGTGGGTTGGGGGACTGCAGGTGCTGTTGGAGGTCTGGTGGTGAAAAGGGACTATCAGCTTTTTAGGGTAGCCGCGAGGCTGTGGTGATGCTTCTCAAAGCCCTTGTATTTGAGGTGAGCCCTGAAGTGTCCACTGGAGGATGCTCTGGGCTGGACGTCTGTGGCTCGCACAGCTGCTTGCTAAGCAGCAGCTCTGGTGGTATGGACTTGCCCCTCTGCTCTGTGCTGCCACCAGAAGCCTTTGAAAGCACAGTCCCCGCTGCCAATGCCTGCAGCTGAGCACCTAGGCCAGCTTGACCTCATAGTGTTGATACAGGTGGTGGGGATGGGGTGAGCCTTGGCCCGAGTGTTATAGGTGGGGTGTGAGACTGCATGGTGCTCAGGGGAAGACTGCCAGGTCCCAGGTGGACCAGAGTCCACTGGGTGTCTGTGATGATGGCTGTGAGGGAGGGCTTCTGAATCCCCGACAGGGGTCCAGGGACCATGAGGGCATCAGGGTTGGGCAGGCAGCCAGGTACCTGTGACTCGACACCACCAGGAGACCCCTCCATACCCATCGGGCTAAAGGTCTCCTGCATCTGCTCCACCAGCCCCACAGTCTTCCTGGCAGGTCCTTGGTGACCCCTCGGGGGTCCTGGCCAGGGCCTCTGTGGCCTCCACACCCATGGTCAACCTTGATTTATCCTTGGGATCTCCAGGATCCTGAAGCCACCAGGGATGGGGAGGTCCAGCCCCGTCCTGGTGTGCTACAGGCCAGCTTGGGCCCCTGAGGCGATCAGTCCAGTATGTGGCTGAGTCTGTGGCTCTGGGAGGAGCAGCTGCAGCTTCATTTTGGTCCCCCGGGAGCAGCCTGGGAGGAAGGTTTGGGCCCATCGGTCCCTTTCGTGAGGAAGGGTGGTAGGACAGAGCAGGGAGGAGATGGGGCCGGGATGGGTAGGGGTTCAGCCTGGGGGCTTAGGAGGGCCAGCAAGGCAGGTGGGCAGGGGTCCAGTGTAGGTGGCACAGACAGCATGGGTTTGGCCCAGCCTTTGCAGGGCTGCAGGGGTGCAGCAGTGTCTCTTGAGACCCCCAGTGTTGGGCTGACTCTGCCTCTCGCTGTGGTGCACCCTAAGGGGCTCTCTTACAGCATGTGGGCAGGGGTCTTTCTCCCACCAGGCACTGCAGCCCAGTGCCGACCTGTGCTCTCCAGAGAGCTCCACTCACTAAGCATTTGCCTTTTGGTCCAAGGTAGCATATGGCATGCTTTCTGTGAGAGCCCAAGGAGTAGTCAAAGGTCAGAATAGGATGTGACCACAGCAGTGTGGTGGTAAGACAGCCACTGAGCTCAGAGCAAGGACACACCTACATCTGTCAGCTTCCCATAGCTCCAAAAGGTCAGGGTTCATTTGTTTGCAAGGGGCAAAAACCAAATCTAACACATCTTAAGTGATGAGCTTACATGACCTCTTAGTCTAAGAGGCTTCAGGCAGAGCTGGATCAGGTGGTCAAAAGCCTTCTTTAAGGCTCTTCCCCAGTCTCTCTGTGCTGCTTTCCTTCATGTGGCTTCATCTTTGGGTAGGCTTTCTTGTACTCACTGGCTCTCCTGCCAGTACACCCAGGCCTGCATCCTACCAAGTGAGCAACTTCAGCAGAAAGGGCGTACCCCTGTCCTCGTAGTCCTGGCGGAGGTCCTGGGGCTGTCATTTTATGGCCCTGGTTGGGCAGGACTTGATCCCACCCCCTATCTGGGACGGAAAGGAGAGACTGCTATAGGAGGGTGGCAGTAAGGACAGCTCCAAGACGAGGGTGTGTCTGGGCCAGAAGAGGTCTCAATTGCATCTGCAGGTTGGGGGTGTCCAGGGACTATGTCCCCTGTGATAGCCGAGCAAGGGAGTGTGAGGCCCATGCAGGGGACAGGTGGACTGAGTGGTGCTTTGGAAATGGAGAGCCAGAAGAGTCCGCAGGGAGGGCTGTCCCTCTCTGGACAACCACCTGTGCCTTGGGCCCAGGACAAGGCAAGTCATGTTATAAGCATGGCTCATTTATAGCTGTGATCAAGGAACTGATGACCAGACGTAGAACACGTTCCCTGCATCTTCCTGGACACTTGCAGAAAAATGCAAATGAAACAAATGATTTGCTTCACAAGAAGTGGGTTTTCTAACATGCTCAGTGACTTCGGCGTGTGGGAGTTTGCTTTCCTGCCCTCCCACCATGGCCTTCCTGCCTAAACTTCAGCTTGAGGCTGCGAGGCATAGCTTTGCTCTCTGGAAGTGAGGTGATTGAATGTGTCTAGGCCACTTGTGGGTGGCCTTGTCATGGGCCACAAGCTGGGCTCCCTTGGCATGGTCTTGGGGCAGTAGGCGCCTCCTGGTTGCAGCTTCCTGGGTTGGGGCAAGGGAGCAGATGTGTCCGAGGAGGAAGCTGCGTGGCTGAAAGCGATAGAGCATTTGGGAGAATTCTGGTGGGTCCATGAACTTGAGGAACAGTGGAAAAATGATCAGTAAGAGGTATCAAAAAGGGAGGATGATGGAAAAGAGTAGCTGGCAGAAACCCTTGGCTGGTGGGCAGGAGGCTCCAGCAACTTATAAGGAAAGAGAGAACTGAGCTTCCCAGCAGTCAGGACAAGACCAGAATGAAGATGATCTGAGATCTTCTTATTTAGCACAGGATTTAACTGGAAATGTTTTGTGTTTCTGAGTCTGAAGAGGAAATGAGTGTGTACAGAGAAGGGGATGAAGGGTTATCGAAAGCTGTCTGTGGGGCGGCTGTGGGGCTTGCCCTTCACCTTGGTTGTGCAGCAGTTGATAGGCAGTCCTTTACCCTTTTTCCCTCCAGTTTGGAGGCTTTCCAAAGCATGAGGCTGTCAGGATGAAGCCAGACACAGGAGGGTGGGACCGAGGTGGGGGTGGGGCACCCTGGAGGCAACTGGACTCCATGTGATGACCCCAGACCGCTGGGGTCCCTGGAGGCAGGGAGGGGCGGCTGTGAGGGTGCCTGTCTGTTCTTCCCACGTTGGCTTGCGGAGTGGCGGGTGCAGGGCTCGGCTTCTTGCAACCCCACACAGCGGCCAGCAAGCTCCGACACCTCCCCGGGTGCTGACCGGAGTCTCGCCCCGCACTCCAGGTTCCTGCTGGTCTTCTCCTGCCTCGTGCTGTCCGTGTTCTCCACCATCAAGGAGTACGAGAAGAGCTCGGAGGGCGCGCTTTACATCCTGGTGAGCCCATGGCCACCGGCTTGGGCCTGAGCCTGCCGGGGTCGGGAACCCCACTGCAGGCCCTCGTCCCGTGACGTCACCGTACCCGCAGGCTCCGCCTTCCTCCCCGCTGATGTCACAGACCCAACAGTCCCACCTCCTTCGCCCCCTTTCCTGTCCTGCCTCAGGGCTCAGGAGGCCCCTACCCCACCCAAGCGTGGGGCGCTCCCTGCAGATGTGGGCGCTGGGGAGAGGTTGTGATGCTCACAGCAACCCTGTGTCAGCAGGGTGGGCACCATGGCAACAGGACAGGGATTTCTGTGCGACGTTGGTAATGGGGAGGGGCCTCAAGGAGACTGACCTCCTTTTTCATTTACTTGGGACCTTCCTCCAGGTCAGCCCTGCTGTGCACCTCCCACCAGCTCTGGCAGGGCAGGAACCCCCAGTGGAGACAGAGCCCCCCAGCTCAGTCTCTTCCAGCTCGAAGAGGGTCCCTGCACCTCAGCCAGGGTCCCCCCAGCTCAGTTTCCTCCAGCTTAGAGGCTTCCCCAGCTCAAAGAGGGTACCCCCCAGCTCAGACAAGGTGTCCCCACCTCAGACAGGATCCTCCAAGCTTAAACAGCCTCTTCCAGCTCAGACAGGGTCCCCCCAGTTTAGAAAAGGTCCCCTGGCTCAGACAGAGCTCCCCTCGGACAGAGGGATGAAGAGGGTGGATCCTCAGTGGTCATCAGGCCCAGACATTCTCAGAGCCATTCTGCAGGGGTTGGGCCCAGCTTCTAGTTCCCATTTGGGGTCTCCTGCACTGTTACTTGGTTCCTGGGCTGGAGTGACCTGTGTGGGTGTCCAGGCTGGCTTCAAGCTTCCTGCCCTATGCCGTGGCCTTGAGGTAGCCTCAACTGTGGCCTCTCCTGTAGGAAATTGTGACCATCGTGGTGTTTGGTGTTGAGTACTTCGTGCGGATCTGGGCTGCCGGCTGCTGCTGCCGGTATCGTGGCTGGCGGGGGCGACTCAAGTTTGCCAGGAAGCCATTCTGTGTGATCGGTGAGCCCTGTGGGGGTGGGGTCCCAGCGTGGGGGCCCTGGAAGAATTGGGGCATCTGCATTGGCCAGGGAGGCGGGGGGAGGCCCAGGAACAGGACTGGCTCCTTCTGGAAGTTTCTTCTCACCTGCTGACTTGGAGGCAGATTCTATGGTTAACGTGGGCTAGGGACAGGGCGCTGGGCAGCCTGTCCTGGAGTTACCTCAGGGTGGGCAGTAGTAGCTGTCTGTCTGGGCCTGGACTGCCCTGGCCCCACACCCTGCCCCATACCAGCACCCTGCATGCAGCTCCGGTTCACCTGCCCCTCCCCCTGGAGCCCTAGTGCTGTCCCCACCCCACAAGCTCACACCCCCTCCCTCACAGACATCATGGTGCTCATTGCCTCCATTGCGGTGCTGGCCGCTGGCTCCCAGGGCAACGTCTTCGCCACATCTGCACTTCGGAGCCTGCGGTTCCTGCAGATCCTGCGGATGATCCGTATGGACCGGAGAGGGGGCACCTGGAAGCTGCTGGGCTCTGTGGTCTATGCCCACAGCAAGGTGAGCTGGCTGCGCAGGCAGTGGGTGCCTCAGGCTAGGCAGGGTCCTGGCCTGGCTCCTCGAGGCTGTGCAAGCCCTCACCTGATGGCGGCTCAGGCTTGCCCAGTGGAGTCCTGGGCTGGGGGACAAAGGGTCAGTAGGGGCTCTGGCTGGGCCTAGCCTGGGAGGCCTGGTCCGATGGGAACGAGCCCGCCTCCTTTCTTCTTGGTGGTTCACTCCGTGACTTGAGCCATCTTCGTCTCTATCTCCAGAAAGCTTCTTCTCTGCAAGGCTCAGTCCATTTGGGCCCCACCTTAGGGCTGTTCACTCTGTGGTTTGGTGTTTTATTTCCGGCAGTTTCAGTGCTTGGATCAATACACAGCCCTAATCACCTGCCTAGGTGGTTGTTTAGGCTGTGGCTTGTGGCGGCTGCTGGCTGGGGGACCCATGGGGCAGTTATGGCCCACAGATCCTATGTTCCAGAGGCTACCGGGTCCCCCAGTGTCCCAACTGCTTCCTGCCCGGCTGTGCTGTCAGTCTACCCTGCCTGGTCTTATTTGGCCAAACGGCCCGTCCCTATTTTCCTACCTGTTGGAGCTGTAGAAGGTAGTAGTGGCTTTGGTGGCAGGTGTCAGCCCCCAAGGGTCCCTTCTCCCTCCCTGGACACTGCAGGGTATTGGGATGCTGATTAGAGCGCGCATCTTCTTTCCAAGTACTCCCCTGAGTCTCAGGGAGGTTGGGAGGGACCAAATGGTTCCAAGAGTATTCAGCCCTTTGACCACTGGGGCAGTCGCTCTCAAAACCTGGGTGAACCCTGGGTGCTGGTTAGCTGCAGTTCCCAGTGCTGAGATGCAGGGGTGAGGGGCTGCCAAGGCTGGGTCCACAAAGCCAGCGACCCCTCCCTCTGCTACTGTTCAGCCCTCCAACTGACCCCGTGCATGGAGCCAGGGGTCTCTCCAAAGGCCTGGAGATGGGTGCCTAGGACAGGCACCCCGGCTGGCCAGGCCTGGTGTTCTTTAGGGCAGGATTGGGCTGGACGCTGGGCCAGGATGGCCTTGGTGTGGTGGTGACGTGGCCCCTCCTGTCTGGCAGGAGCTGGTCACTGCCTGGTACATAGGCTTCCTCTGCCTCATCTTGGCCTCCTTCCTGGTGTACTTGGCCGAGAAAGGCGAGAACGACCACTTCGACACCTATGCAGATGCACTGTGGTGGGGCCTGGTGAGTATTGGTCTTCGGGGTCAGCCTCCCTTCCCTGAGGAGGTCTTTCCCCTGCCCTGCCCCTGCCCTCGGACCTGAGGACATGCACCCTGCCCAGAAGGCCTGGAAGGAGACCTTGGGGAGAGCTGGCTGGATACGTCTCTCTGGGGCCACCTGCTGGCTGCCCAGGGCCATGACACGTGTGGAGTAGAGGTGGCGGCCAAGGCTTGCTGATTGTGCAGGTGGCCTGGGGCAGCCTGCGCTTGGCCATGGTGGGCTGTCTTCCTTCATCCTTGACCATCCCTGGTTTAATCAGGACCATGGGGGGAAGGAGGAGGAGGTGACCCCAGTCTGTCCTGGGGACCCTGGGGTAGGTCAGGCATGGCTGAGCTGGTCCACCTTGCTGTGCACATGTCTTCAGAGCCTGGGGATAAGCTCCAGGATCTACAGAGAGGTGTCCTGCGCCCCTGGGTGGGGGACCATTGGCCTTGCTGTCGTGTTCCCTGACCTAGGGGCTGGTCTCCACACTCACATCTTGACCCTGCATCTAAAGCCCTGTCTCCCCAGGGCCTATCCTCTTGATTCCATTTGGAGGGACCTCCATGCATGCAGCCTGTCCTGAGCCTCCTAACTGGTGCAGGTTGTTCTGGTGGGCAGGAGTGTAGTGTGGTTCCCGCCTGCCCAGGACTGGGTGTAGGGTGCCTGCTTCTGGCTTGCCCACCCCCAACCTCAAGTCTTGTCGAGTTGTCTGGAAATGCATCCCTCCTTGGGGCCCCACTCATACACCACTCAAGAGAAATTCTAAATACAAATTCCCCAGGTTTCCCACGGCACCAGAGAAGCCCTCCCTCCCTCCCTGCTGCACCTCCCTGTGGTGGCCTCTCCCATCTTTCTTGAGCCACCCCACCACAGGGCCAGGCCTGTCACCTCCTGCCACCTCCTGGGCCAGGCTCTTTGCTGGAAGGTGCTGCCCCTCCCCCCCAGCCCTGCCCTCTTTGCTAGCTTGGCTTGTGGCTCCCTCCAGGGCTCCCTGCACAACTCCCCCACCCCTACCCCATTTCTCTGGGTCCCTCACATGCCTTTGGCTCCCCAACTTCCAAGGTCGTGTGTGTGGGACTCTCTGTCTCAGCTGCTGTGCCCTCGTGTGAAAGTCACATTGATGCTCTCCTGGTCCTCTTGGGTGTGAAGAGGGAACAGGGTCTTTGGGGCGACCACCCTTCCGCTGTGTAGCAGAAGAGGACAGAGTTGGGGCTGCAGGGAGGGAGGGCGGCCATGCAGACCCTGGCCTCATTGGGCCCTGGGCAGGTGGTATTGGAGGAGGCGGCCTCCCATCTGTCCCAGCCCAGGCCCCTGAGTGGGTGGCCAGCATCCAGCCTGCCTTGTATGACCGGAGCCTGCCATCCCGCAGATCACCCTGACGACCATTGGCTATGGGGACAAGTATCCGCAGACCTGGAATGGAAGGCTCCTGGCAGCGACCTTCACCCTCATCGGTGTTTCCTTTTTCGCTCTCCCGGCAGTGAGTCCTGCGCCCTGTGCCCCTTCCTGCGTTTGTGGGAGACGAAGCCTCATAGGCCCCTGTGGGCACCATCTGCTGGGGGATCTGGGCCAGGAGTAGGTTCTCAGGAGGGTCCACAGTCCCCAGAAGAGGGCCCACTGCCTGAGCCCTGAGCTAGCAGCCTCAGGACTCTGTGCCCCTTTGAAGCTAAGGTTTGGCATGGCTTCTGGCTGCCACGTGGGCCACAAGCAGCTGCTCCTACTAATGGGGCTGCACAGTGAGGTCCCAGCAACTGCAGCATTGCTGTCTGGTGACATAGGCCCTTCTCAGGTCTTTATGGGACCAAGCGACCACTTTAAGCAAAAGGAAGGGCCTCTGGCTAGCCCTGCCTTGCAGCACATGGGCACAATGGGTGGTAGGTGCAGGGCCACAGGTGGGGCTGCTGCTGCTTCACAGCAGGCCCCTCCCCAAGGGCTCACAGATACTTATGTGTACACAACTGGGTTCCACCATGGGTCCGGCTGTGCCACCTGCAAGCCAGATGTTTCCTTGACCCTAAGAGAAAGGGCTTCTCCCAGTCTGGCCTCCAGGTGGTGGAGAGTGAAATGGGAAGGTGAAGCCCCTAGGCAGTAGAATGTGCTGGAAAAGGGGGTGGGGCCCCAGGATGTAGCCTGACCCTTGATGGGTTGGGGGACGTAGGTCCTGGGATGTGGCCTGACCCTGATGGGCCAGGGGATGTGGGTCCTGGGACATGGCCTAACCCTGACGCTTTACAGGGCATCCTGGGGTCTGGTTTTGCCCTGAAGGTTCAGGAGCAGCATCGGCAGAAGCACTTTGAGAAGAGGCGAAACCCAGCAGCGGGCTTGATCCAGGTGAGCCAAGATGTCCACACCTGGGGACCAGTGGAACCCCCGTCCTGTCTACCTTGTTCAGCAGTGGAGTCTGCCCAACCTTGGCCTGAGTGTGGCCATCTCCAGCTTCTCCTTGTTTGTGGATGGGGCCACAGGCCTGGTTTCCCTTAGGAACATGTCAGGGAATACGAATGTCTAAGTTCATGTGCTTAGAAACCTTCAGACACCCGAGTTGCACAACAGGGTGTCCCTCATCCTGTGTGGGCACCTGAGCCCAGGCCACCTATGTCACCTTCCTCGGGGCCCCTGGGAGGTGAGTGCACCAGCAAGTCAGGACTGAGGCTTGGAGAGATGGTCACTCAGGTGCAGAGCAGGTGCTGAGCCTTGGCTGTGGACCACGATGCTGTGCCCTGGCCTCACTTGGCCCACTGTTCAAGGGTGGGTAGGGCATCCAGCATGTAATCCCTGAGCCTGCAGAAGTGAGCAGAACAGCAGGATGCCTGCCCAGAGTCAGACCTGCCAGACACTTGGAACTGACCGAGCTTTACTGGTAGCTGGACGTGGCCTGGGGTCTCTCTCATCTTTCCTGTTTTAAAGACGTGGCTCTTGCAGAGTGTGGTGGCCTGTGACTGCAGCCCCAGCTAGTCAGGAGCTTGAGACCAGGATTTGAGGCTGCACCTGTGAGTAGACAGTGCCTGGGTGTCAGAGCGAGACCTTGCCTCTCTTTATTTTATTTATTTTATTTATTCATTTAATTATTTTTGAGACAGAATCTCAAACTGCTGCCCTGGGTAGAGTGCTATGGTGTCATAACTCATAGCAACCTCCAACTCTTGGGCTCAAGCGATCCTCTTGCCTCAGTTTTTCCATTTTTAGTAGAGACGGGGGTCTTAATTTTTTGCTCAGGTTGGTCTTGAACTGGTGAGCTCAAGCAATTCACCCACCTGGGCTTCCCGGAGTGCTAGGATTACAGGCGTGAGCCACCACACCTCGCCTCCTGCCTCTCTTTACAAGAGAAAAAAACACATAAAAGGAGATGTAGCTCTTATGGTTTTAGCCCAGGGTGCGGCCTGTTTTAGTGTATGCATGTATTTATCTTTCAGTATAAAAACATCAAATGGCTATTTTTTTTTTTTTTTTTTTTGAGACAGAGCCTCAAGCTGTCACCCTGGATAGAGTGCCGTGGCACCACAGCTCACAGCAACCTCCAATTCCTGGGCTCAAGCGAGTCTCTTGCCTCTGCCTCCCAAGTAGCTGGGACTACAGGCGCCCGCCACAACGCC
>CAUYRH010007652.1:0-18039 GCA_963574655.1 Perodicticus potto
AATGCAGAATACAAATGTCTTCATACAATAACTAAGAAAATGCCATGAAGGGTATGTTAAACAGTTTGATGAAAACATTTCAGATTGTATATGAAACCAGCACATTGTACCCCTTGATTTCACTAATATACGCAGCTATGATTTAATAAAAAAAAAAAAAAAAAAACAGAAAAAAACAAACAAGCAAATGGAAAAAATAAAGACAGTGGTTAAGCAAATTGGAAATTCCCAGTATAGGTACTATGGCATCCTGGGGAGGGTCTATAAATTTTGAAAGTTTTTTGTGTGAATATATGTATATATATGCATATATATATATATGTAGGTATTTCTTATTTGTTATTTAAGCAATGGGATATAAGATTTTAATAAAATTTTGTAAATATCTCTGAAACCTCCAAAATGTACAATTTCAGGGGTATATTTTCCATATATCTCCATTCCAACATATTGAAAAAGTATTGCAACCTCCTGTATAGAAATGAAATTTTTGTCTCATTGCTATCCATCATATATTTTGGGACCCAGAGGGAGAAGAGGTGACTCCAACCTACTACCTTGTTCATTCCTCTGCTTCTAAAACAGATAATTCCTAAACTTAACTTAAAAGGTGCCATGCTCACTAACTCTTCTAAGACTTTAAACATCTTGTAGTTTTTCCCTTTCTCATATTTATCTTTAGCCATTTATAATGCATTTAAAACTCACTTATTTAGAACTCAGCTTTAATTATGAATTGAATTGATTTTGTGTCTGTGAAAGTTCAAATTTAATGTAGACTTCTCAGAGTCAGCATCTGTTGACTGTCTTTTCCATCTCCCCCTTTCTTTCTTTTTAATTGTATTTATTTATTTATTATTTATTTATGTTTTTGAGACAGAGTCTAACTATGTTGCCCTGGGTAGAGTGCCATGGCTCACTGGTCACAGCAACCTCAAACTCTTGGGCTTAAGCGATTCTCTTGCCTCAGCCTCCAAAGTAGCTGGGACTACAGATGCCCACCACAACGCCCAGCTATTTTTTGTTGCAGTTGTCATTGTTTAGCTGGCCAAGGCTGAGTTTGAACCCTCCAGTTTTGGTGTATGTGGCTAGCACCATAACCTCTGTGCTATGGGTGCCAAGCCTTGCTTTTCAATTTTTATAGGTATGTAATAATTGTACATAGTTGTGGAGTATATGTGATCTTTTGATACAAGCATACGATATATAATGTTCTGATCAGGGTAATTTGCATACCCATCACCTCAGTTGGCATTTTTCCTTTTTGAGTTGAGATTTTTTGTTCTTCATATGCTGAATAATTTCAGACTATATATAGAACATTATAAATATTATGTTGTGAGACAGAATCCACAACAGAATCCTCTCCTATGCAATGATATAGGTTGGTAGGACTCAAAAGGAAAGAAAAAAGGTATACCCTGTAAATACTCAGCAAAGAAAGTTGGCTAGCTTAGTAATATCAATAAAGTAATATTAAAGCAAAGACACTCTGCAAAAAGAGAGGATTATATAATTTTTAATGTCAATTCAAGCTATAAAAACACTACGTCTGAATTCACTTAATAATAGAACTTCTAAATTTTATTGAGACAAAAACTCACAATACTGAGAGGAGAAATAGAAAGATCTACAATTGCAGTTTGAGACTTCATGTTCTTCTCAGACTGAAAATCAGCAAGTGTCGAAAAGTAAGCCCCACCATCAACTGCACTATCAAGTGGGTCTTATTGATATTTATGGAACAATTCATTCAACCGTAGCACAATGTGCACTCTTTTAAGAGCACGTGGCTTCTCACTAAAAGAGACCATATCCCAGGATATAAAGCAAATTGTAACAACTTTAAAAATTTAATCAGCTACTTGGGAGGTGGAGGCAGGAGACTTGCTTGAGCCCAGGAATTGGAGTTTGCTGTGAGCTGTGATGCCACAGCACTTTATCCAGGGTGAGAGCTTGAGGCTCTGTCTCAAAAAAAAAGAAAATATATATATATATATATATATATATATAAATAAAAATAGAAAAATTAAAAAAAAGTTTAATCAAAGTGTGTCCTATGGCCATAAGTAATAAGATGAGAAGTAAATAACAAAGATAACAGAAAAATGTTCCAATACTTAGATAGTCACAAAGTACTAATACTGAGTATGAAAAGGAAGTTGTCACTATAGACCCAATAGACAGTAAAAGGGAAGCAAGGAAATACTCCAGACAACTGTACACATGTGAATTTGGCAACTTAGATGAAATAGACCAATTCTTTAAATTGCAAACTACCAAAACTCACTCAAGGTGAAATATATACTGTATGTAGCTCTATGACAATAAAAGAAATTGTATACTTAGTTTAGCTATTTCTACCAAATATTTGAAAAAGAAATAAAACCAATTTGACATAGTCTCTACCATAATACAGAAGAGGAAGAAATACTTCAATCTCATTTCAGGAAGCCGGCCTCATCTGATTTCAAAATCAGATGAAGACAAGAAAAAAAATCACTGATGATATTACTGACCAGAAAAAAATATACTTAATCCAAAAATATACACATACTCAGAGATATATGTATAATTTATTACATGTGTATTTGTAAATTATATATCTAAATAGGCTTTATTCCAGGAATCCAAGGCCAATTCAGTATTCAAAAATAAATCATACCTACCTGAGAGTAAAAACACAGATAAATTTGAGAAGGTGGAAAGTGGGAGGGGGTTGATAAGTTCCCACTTAACGGGTACAATGTATGGGGATATGGCACACTTCCTGGGTAAAGGACTCAACTACAACTCGGACTTTGCCTTAAAAATGTAAACAATGTAACCTAATCACATGTCTCCTCATATTAATCTAAAATTTAAAAAAAATTGGTCTTAATAAAAAATAAAAAGAAATCCATTGAATTTACCAAATTAAAAGTCTAAAGAATGAAATTATCCAATCATCTCAACTGATGCCAAGAAAGCATTTTAGAAATTCATTCATAATAAAAGTCTTCCAGCCAATTAGGACTAAAAGGGAACCACCTCAATGTTATAAAAGTAATGTGAAAAGAGTCGACGTCTAACAATGAATGGTGAAATACTGAATGCTTTCTCCACTGGATTGGTAAAGAGGCAACGATGTGCATTCTAACTTACTCTAGTCAACATTGTACTTGAAGTCCTCACTTGTGCAACAGGGAAAGAAAAAGAAGGAAATGTTATGTAAACTAGAAGAAAAATCCATCACTTTTTTGTAGGCACCTTGTTTGCGTAAGCAGACAATTCCAAGGAACCCATAAAAAACACTCCTAGAATTCATAATTATATTTGTTGAGACAGTGTCTTGCTCTGTTGAAGTGCAGTGATCTCATCATAGCTCATTGCAAATGAAAACCCTCCCCAAATGCTAGTATTATGACAGGTGTGAGCCCTTGCACCCAGCCTTAGTAAGTGTATTTATCTAGGTTACTGTGTACACTTTAACTTACAAAAATAATTTTTATAAACTTGAAATGAACTATGAGAAACAGAAAAAATACCATTTATAATATTAACTCTCTCCCACAAATTAAATACTTAGAAATGAATGTACTAGCCCTATATGTTAAATATTACAAGAGGCTGATAGGAATAAAAATCTAAATGAATGAGGTGGTGCCCATAGCTCAGTGGGGAGGGCACTGGCCACATACAGCAAGGTTGGTGAGTTTGAACCCAACCCTGGCCAGCTAAAACAACAACGTAACTGCAACAACAAGAAAAAAGAGCCGGGTGTTGTAGCAGGCACCTGTAGTCCCAGGTATTTAGGAGGCTAAGGCAAGAGAATTGCTTAGGCCCAAAAGTTTGAGGTTGCTGTGAGCTGTGACACCATAGCACTCTACCCAGGGTGATAGCTTAAGACTCTGTCTCAAAAAAACCCAAACAAACAAACAAACAAAAAAATCTAAACGAATGGAGATACATACTGTGTTTATGATTTGGAAAAATCAACCTGATAATGATATCACTTCTCCTGGATTGACCTATAGATTTAATGCAATTAAAATCTCATCAGGACTTTTTAAAAAGCTATAAAACAGGTGATTCTGAAATTTGTATAGGAAGCAAAGGAACCAAAATAGCCAAAACAACTATGAAAAACAAGAAGACTGGACAAATCACACTGTCAGACTTTAAGACTTATTGCAAAGCTATAGCAGTAGAAGCAGTGTGGTATTTAAGAAGTGAAAGATACAAAGATCAAACGGAACAGAATAGTCTAAAATAGGACAACCAAACATGGCCAGTGAATGATGAACATAGGCGAATCAAGTATTTTCAACAAATGATGCTGAAACAATTGGACATCTATTATGCAATGAAGTGTTGACTTAAAATTTATATCTTATGTAAAAATTAAAATCAAAATTGATCGTTTAGATCTAATGGTAAAATATAAAACCACATATTGTTTTAAAGATATAATAAGAGAAAATCTTCATAATCTATGGGTAGGTGAGGAATGATTAACTGTGACACTAAAGCCTGTTCTTATGAAAGAACAGAAATGATAAATTGAACTTAAAAATTAAGTAAATTAGATTAGGCAGGATTGATTAACAGATCCTGTTTTCTTTACTTTAGTGCCAGTATTAGGAGATGAAAATTGTAGGGTGACTACACTTCTCTCCCCATCTATGGTTTTCAGTTGGCAAGAGAATTGGATAGCTGTCACCAATTGTTCCATTTTGCTCGCTTTTCTGAGGCCAGTACAATGTCAAGACTCCTTCCTGGCCCCTTTCTTGGTCTTGCCCAAGTGTAATTTCATAAATTTCCATACTGTTCCTTTAGTCTCTTGCCACTAAAGTCAAATTTATATTGCTGTCAAATTTCCACCTCCCAAATTACCTTCTCTTTGCTGCACCTGTCTTTGCCCAAAATAGGATTCTCAACTCTTCTAATTTCAACTCTTTTAATTTGAAAACGGATTTCTTTTTTTGTTGATTTAAAAAGATAATTCAATAAATATTATAGGGACAGTTGGTTTGTTGGGGGAAATAAGTGAGTTTCTTTTCAAATATACCATATGAAAATAAATTCTAAATAGACTCTGTAGAGAAAATTGCAAACATTATGAGAGGAAGGACATATAGGTGATTAATTGATTTCTAGGTGAGGACTAGGTTGTAAGCAAAAATTAATGGATGAAACTACCTAGGGAAAAAACTACAGTTTTGACAACGTGGAAATTTGAGATGGTCATATATCAAAAAGAAAATAAATAAATATATAAATGCCACTGTGAACTGGACGTTGAAAATAGATGCCAATACTGAGGACTATGTGAAAATGTTAAAAGATTCTAGTTCTGACTCCAGACTTTGGTCAAAGACCATAATATTTTGAGTCCCTTCAATAGGAAAATCAAGTTACTGATGAGACAATTTAAAATATGAATGGATTACGTGTTTTGTTCTATAAAAATTTTGTGTAGTCAGACATTTTAATAGTCATCAGAAATATCCATATGGTTTCATGGGAAGTCATTTTCCCCGTCAGTGGGACATTTATCCCCGGTTCATAATAAAACCGATAGTCGTGTATTTTCTTGAGGCAGTTCCAATTTAAGAAGCAAGTTGATAACAAAGGAAGGATTTGATTATATAATAATTAATAATTACAGATTACATCAGTATGTAATAGGAAATTTATTTTTATGCCTCTCTATAATTTCTTTCAGAATTGTCACCTGATTTAAAGTTTGCATCGTACTTGTGACAGTGCTCATGGCTTGCTCCTAACAAAAAAATTCTGGAGATGGAAGTCCGACGCAGAAACTCTCATTCCACATCCTGTACCTGTGTCTAAATTGCTACTGGATGTTGGTGGGAGGCAGTCAGTAGCTTTTGTGTATGTGTTCTTCAACTTCAGGCCATGACATCTGCCATCTGTCTGTTGTTCTCAACTGTTTCACTAATATTTTTTTCAGCATTAATATGTTGCTCTTTGTAGAACTATTAGTTTAGAAAGAACGTATTTTGTTGTATGTCTGCAAAGGCAACATGAATTCAGTAAGAGTGAATAACAGCAAATCTTCATGTGGCATTGCCAGGTGCTGTTTCATCTTCACTACTGGCTGAGGAAGGATTTTATTATTCCTGTCTTACAGATAGACATACTGAGGCCCGGAGAAATTGCCCAGGGCTACACAGAGCCATTATGTTATAACTGCAGCTCTTCTGCTCAATTCCTTTCATTTTATGTGAGGTAAAATGTCTAAGATTCAAAAACTAAAGGCAATAGTTTCACTGTTTATCTTTTACTCTGATTGGGTACGTGTCAGTTTATATCCAGGTAATGACAGCTGCCGACAGCGTCTCCGAAGCCTCTTATTTTAATCAAGAAAATATTTTCAAAATTGTTCCCCAGTTTATATATCCAGTGAGAAACACTTCACACTTGGGGAATGTGGGCTAGGGACAAAACCAGGTGCTGCTGCTTTTATTTGAGCCAAGAAAAATAGTGTCGTGAATTCTCTTCTTAGATTGCTGAGTGATAGTGTTTCTCCTAAAACTTGCATCTCTTCTATTCTTTATAAAAATGTATGCATATAAAAATGTTGGCTGGGAAGTGTATTTCCAGTTACATCTACATCGTCGAACTTAGATTATTTAGTGACACCTTTTAGATGGCCAGGAGAAAACTAATGGTTTTTGTCTGCCAGCAATGTGGAATAATTAATCGGAACCATCACTAGAGGAGGACCCATCACATTCCATGTCGGTTTGTAAAAGAGGCCTGGGTGAGAGGCCTCTCAGCAGGGCTAGTTACGTTACCTGTAATTTTTCACATGCGTATAGTTCATCACTAGTGACATTCTGGCTTTCAGATCACTCATCTCTTAGGACTTAAAATTGATATATCAGTCTCAGCATAAAATGCTATCATTCCCGTAGACCAACTGTTTACCGGAGTATAACTCCCCCTGTGTCTCATTTCCTCACACGATTCCACACAGCGATGTTTCAATGTGAAATGAAGTTTCTTCATGCTGTGCTTCTGAGTAGAAAAAAGACAGAAGTACATGTATGATAAATGGTGAAGATTCCACAATAACCCCTGCAAAACAATACAATGTGGAAGCATTATACTTGCTTTAATAATTTAAGACATAAATGTGGCTTTTAAACTTTTACAACAAATACTATTTATGCAGTGGTGAGGGGAAGATCAATTATATTTTCTGGGAATCACTTTATCTTCCAACTTATTTAGAAATTAGCAAAATACCACTGCTGTCGAACTGTCACGGTGAAATGTCTGCGGAGAATACACTATCTGTAAAAAATAAAATTACTGTCATGGTTTTCAATGGTACGTATATTTATAGTTTTATAAGAGTGGGAATGTATTTATAATTTTATCAAAGTAAATTCTCTTCTTCTATGTGGAGCTCAGGACCGAATTTTGGCTTTCCATAGCAACAAAAGAACTGAAGAAAAACGTCTTTTTAAATTTCCTTATTGTTGTCTAGAAGACTTGGGAGTGTTTGCATTTCGTTGGCCGTAGGGTGCGTTTTCTTTGTGACACTGAGTGTGGTCTGGCTGTGACATCAGCGTCCCACTGATTACTTGGGCTGATTTAACTGATTTGGCTGACTGGGCTGGGGTCTGTATGGTTCTTTCTCAGCCCTAAAGGGTGCACGTTGTCAGAGGATGATAACGTCCCAGGGGAGACCAGACCACTTAATGTTTGTCAGAATGGAAATGATGTTTTCCTTTTAGCGTGTCTTGATTCGACCTGTGACTAAAGGTCTGATAGACTGCTTTAAAATGAAAGGCAAAATTGTTTAACCAAAAGTTGGTTCAAATCGTATTTTCAATTGCAAATACTCACTTTTTTTCCACTGAGAAAACATTTTAGCTTGCACTTTTAATTTTTGTTTTTCTTCTTTAAAAAAATCCCTAATAGACACTTTTTAGACTACTCTGGTAGAAACTATCATATGCCGTTATGATAATATCCAAGAACTAAGCTTCAGCTAATACAAGGGCAATCAATTGTTGAATGGACGATGAATAAGTAATTTCAAAGAAATGCTGGTAAAACAGAAAAACATTTTTACAGGCATATTTTTATGAAAATAATTTAACAAGTGATTTTTTTTGTCCTTTCAGGAAGTATGAACATTAACAATGATTAATTGGTCTGGTTATATTTCTCTATTTTATATATGTGCACACACGTGTGCATGTGTGCGTGTGTGTGTGTGTGTGGGGGGGTGTTTCCATAAGAAAATAACTATAAATCATCCTAGGATTAAAGAACTGACTTTTATACATTTGGCATTAAAATTATATTGAATCCAGATCTCTTAGAAAATAAGATGCTATGATAAATTTAAAAAATATATATGGCACGCTGGAAGGGAGCTATCCACCAGGAGACTAGAGGTCCGCAGGGCTTATATATTCCATGTGAAAGCAAAATAGACATTATAAAGATTTTCTGCTCAGTCGGGATAAAGCTATTCAAATACAAAGTTAGTCTGGAAACAGAGTACTCTTAATAATATGTATATCTAGTATGTCTGTAATCACATCTATACTTTGCTCACATCCATTATTTTAGGAAGTTTTTAAACAGCAGCTGTACTTTTTAAGCTTGATTCCAAATGACCTTGCTTTTCAATTAAAAAAAAAACCTAGGCTTTATTTTTTACAGCATATTTGGAGTCACAGAAAACTTGAACGTAAAGTATGGAGAGTTCTGATACATCCCCGCCCTTTGCAAACACAGTTTTTCACCATCAATGTCCTACACCAGACTGACACACTTGTTATTACCTAATCACTAAATTTAGTAGCTGTATTAAATTTTGAAATGGATAAATGGGTTTTTTTTTATTTGATTTCCCTTGCCAGAAGCTGTTGAGCCATCAAAGTTTCAAACTAATCTGGGAAAACTTGACAATTTATTAATTTTTCAAGTCCAATTAAGATCACTAGACATTCAAACTATTTACTGATTGCATTTATGGGTCAGTATGTCTTTTGTAACATGAAGGTAAAATAAGTGAAGCTCATTTCTTGTCCTCAAGTGACATAATGAGAAATACAAGAGATCATATAGGGGTGGTCTTGTCATTCAGTATCACAAAAGAGGCAAAGTTAAAATACTCTGGGAGGTAGTACTGAAGAAGGTAAAAAGATTTCAGTCCATGTTTCAGAGAAGGCTGGGCGCCAGTAGCTCAGTGATTAGATTGCTGGCCACATGCTCCAGTGCTGGTGGATTCAAACCCGGTCCAGGACTGCTAAACAAACAAACAAACACAGCTGAGAGTTGTGGCAGGTGCCTGTAGTTCCAGCTACTAGGGAGGCCAAGGCAAGAGAATCGCGTGAGCCCAAGAGTTTCAGGTTGCTGCGAGCTAGGATGCCACGGCCCTCTTCTAAGAGTGACAAATGAGACTCTGTCTCAATAAAAAAAAGAAGAAAAGTGTTTCAGAGAGGAAGAAGTACTTGATTTAGGTCTTGAAATATAGATTGTGGTATGGCTAGGGTCATCAAATAAAATACAGGATACCCAGTTAAGTTTATGTTTCAGATAAACAATGGATAATTTTGTAGTATAAGTATGTCTTATGAAATATTTGGGATATACTTATAATAAAATATCCATTGTTTATCTAAAGTGCAAATTTTAGCCACCCTTGTGGCTCAAACGGGCTAAGGTGCCAGCCACGTACACCTGAGCTGGTGGGTTTGAATCCAGCCTGGGCCCGCCAAACAACAATGACAACTGCAACCAAAAAATGGCCAGGCATTGTGGTGGGCGCCTGTAGTCCCAACTACTTGGGAGGCGGAGGCAAGAGACTCAGTTGAGCCCAGGAATTGGAGGTTGCTGTGAGCTGTGATGCCACAGCACTCTCTCCAGGGTGACGGCTTGGGGCTCTGTCTCAAAAAAAAAAATAAATAAATAAAGTGCAAATTGTACTGGGAATGCTGTATTATCATATTTGCTAAAGATGGTGGTTTTAGGTATGGGTACATTCTCCTCAAAGAAAACAATATATGAATGTACAAGGCAAAAAGTGTACATCTCACATAGGAAAGGAATCCATGTTTGATAGATCATGTCGAATGCAAGAAATTTTTGGATCAGATAAAATGAGGTGCATTAATAATTGTACTGGGATAATAAGGCACAAACTGCAAATGCCCTGGGCAAACCAACAATGCTGAGACATCGGGGGATAGTGGGACTTCAGGAGACCCAAAAGGGAAGAGATATTTGGATTCTAGTCAGGGTAACTAGTGAGATGCTGCGCCGCAGCTGTCTATAACAAGAAAATGTAATAATTTATGGAATATTACAGTGATCTAATCCTTTGTGGAAATGCCTGTGGCTTTACAGTATATTTATGTGATTGTAAAAGCTCAGAACATATACTAGGAAAACTTCTTAAATGTATCTCAGAAGGTTGGTGAGTGATAATTATATGAGGTTAGGGACTTAATTCCTGAGACTGTGGAGGCTCAGATCTGGCTCATTGGATCAGAATATAGCAGAAGTCACAGGAGTATAGAATCATATACATGTTGATTAAAATTGATTGGGACATGAATGAACAGTATTCTTTATGGCATCTAGAAAAATTGAGTTAGGGATGAAATATAGTAAGACCCTGGCCCAATATGAAAAGACAGGTGTTTAAAGGTTCCCCTACAGTGTAAATGAATGACATGTTAACATTTGAATAAAGGTATGTTAAGATATTAAGAAGATATGGCATTTAAATCAATGGTTAAAATGCTTAATAAATTATTTTTATACGAAAAGTTAACAAACATAGACGAGAGTAGATAGAAGAGTGTCGATGGCTTCCACTATCCCTTCGTGGTCGACACTTGTTGGGTCCGAGACTGACCAAGTCTCCAGCCCTGGCTTCTCTAAGGTCCGGAGGAGGACCACTTTGCTATTATCTTGCTTGGGAACAATCACCCTTGGGTGCCCCAGGGCTATCTGCTTTAGCGGAAAGGAGAGAGAGAGAAACAGTCCTCCAGGGAGATAAGCAGTCTTGATAGAAGAGTAAATACCAGCAGTCTTCTTAGGAGGGCATCAGGAAGGTGCCCTGCAGGCAGGCGAAGCGACAGAGTCAGAGTAAGTGGCTGGTGAAAGAATGTGCACTTTCCCACTGCCTGCTCCTGCAGCTTCTTGTAATCCAGTGGCTCCTTGCACCACAGGTGTAGAGGCTGACAATCACTGATGCTCTCCTCTCTGAGCGCTCATGTTAGGAGAGCCAAATCCCTTCCCCGCCCTTATCACTAAGGTGTTTCTTATGATTATTGAATACTCCAAGCTTAGCTCTCGCTTCTTCTTATTTAAAGCTATATGGGCTACTACAGAAGAGGGCAGAGTATTCCTGTATACCCGTGATCCAGATTAGCAAAAATCAAGATTTGCCACATTTGCATTATCTAGTTTCTCATTCCCTTTTGTTCTTCTGTTCAAATATTTAAAAGCACATCATGTGATTGACAGATTAAAGTCAGCTAATTGGATATACACCAACAAATTGACAGGGGTTTAGAAATGGCATTGCAATATGTAAATAATCACTTGGATTTTGTTTGCATAGATACAGTCTGAGACCGGAAAATGTATATTTATGTGTTGAAATAATCATACGTTACCTGAATTGAATTCATAATGTTCATTAAGATTGCTGTATTACTAGTCTTTCTATTTGAATTCTATTTAATTGTGCCCTTAAAGTCTTACCTTTTATTACAACTGCATGTACTGAAAAAATTTCTCAAAGTTTTACACAGGTCTATTTTAGAGGATAAAAAATGTAGAGTGACTTGGTTATGCTTACAAAATCACATACCATTTTAGTTTGAAAAATAAAAGACTGGCTTTGATTTAATTAATTTATCATTTGCTCATAAAATTGTCTTCGTTTATCAGGGATATTTGTCCAGATTATCAAATAATAGTTGAATTCTGTGTTTCGTCCAGAAGCAGAAACAACCTTTAGTGAACTCTATTTTATGGGTCAACAAAATACAGATGAAAGAGAAGTACTTATACATATAAATGTAGGTATTATTGTTAGGACCCTGAAAAATGGGTCCACTCCTTTCCTTTGGCCATCCCAGTCTGGTTCAATAACTGGGATCACCTTTACAAAAATCACTTGTAATTAGAAGACTCTTGTGTCTATCTGTTAATGTTAAGGTCCTAGATCTCTGTAAAGTCTGTCCTAATCATTTCTGGAGGTCTCCATGGCATGAAAACGATTTGTTCCCAATCAATTCCAATGGACTAATTCTTCTGAAGGAGCATTTGCCTGGCATCCCTGTTATTTCTGCTGACTCTCCCCGATGTTACTGTTCTGGAGAGGCCACCTGTCTGTAATGCTGTGGCTCTTTCCACCAGGAACGTTTGTGTGCCAGGGATTTTGCTCCTGCTAAAGGACTCCCAGCTGGACCACTGCTGCTGTGGCCCAGCCTTACCCCAACTAGTTTTTTAATTATTCAATTTTGAGTTTTTACATTTATTCATTCTTATTGTATATGCATATAGTGTACAAAATGAGACTTTGATATGGATGTACATCGTAAAATGATTAGTTCCGTCAAGTAAATTATCATATGTATCACCTCACTTAGGGACTGTCACTTCTTTGTGGAAAGAGCACCTAAAATCTACTCTCAGCCCATTGTCAGTGTACAACAGAACATTGTGAACACTAGGCCTTATGCTGCACATTAGACCTCTAGACAGACGCGTTCTTCATAATTACACATTTGCACCCTTTCACCCACATCTCCTCACGTCCCACCCTCCCCTGCACCTCAGTAACCGCGATTTTACTCCCTGCTTCAGCGTCTTCAACTTCTTGCAGATTCTACATGTAAGTGAGACCATGCGGTATTTTTCTTTCTATGTCTGGCTTATTTCACTTAGTGTAATATCCTTCGGGTTCATCCGCATTGTCACAAACGGTGGTATCTCCTTTTTTAAGACTGAATAATATTCATTAATGTATGTGCCACTGTGTCTTTTCCTATTTATCCACCAATGGACATTCAGGTTGTCTTCATATCTGTCCACTGTGAATAATGCTGCAATGGACATGGGAGTGCCAATTTCCCTTCCTCTGGGTATGTACAATACCCAGCAGACGCACTGCTAGGTTGTAGAGTGGTTTCTATTTTTCCTCCATAATATTTTCCACAATGACTGTGCTGTTTAATTTTAAATTGACAATTTTGGTATAAGTCTAGTATACTTCCTTAACACTTATCTTAGTTCATCAACATTCAAAATAAAATTTACTTTTCACCCTGATTACAAATTTTATATCTCATAGGAAATGTAGTTGATGATGAAAGAACCAAAATAAAAAAAATACAATGTATCAAATGCTAAGAGCTATTAGCATTTTGGTGGATATTCTTCATAAAGATTCTCTCTTTCTTTATATATAAAGTTCTGTGAATATTTTAGCACACAATTTAGACTAGTCATATAATCTGCACTTTCCTCTCTGTTCAGAATTTTCATGTACATCCATTTATTTTGTTAAAGAAATAGAATAGTATTCTATCTTATGGATGTAAAATTATTTCCTTGATTCCTTTTAGTAAAAGAGATTTATTCTTTAATTTTCTGTTATTAAAAGACAAAACTCCCAATTAACATTTCTGTGTCTACATCTTTGCACAAATTTCTGGTTTTTCTTTAAATATGCTTTTTCAGAAAAGTAGTTGCCAAAGTTAAAAACATGAAAGTTAACATGTTTATTTTATTGTTAAACAGCTCCTCAGAAGGGTTGTGGGAACTTTCACAGACAGTGGTTTATAAGGATACAATTTCTTCATATTTGTTAATATGGTAGCTAAAAAGGGTGCCTCATATTCAGTTTACATACGTTTTCAAATAATGAATAGCATTAAACGTTAATGCTCTGACGTTAATGTAAATATTCTGAAACATTTGGCTATTTTTTATAATAATTTAAGTCCTTTGCTCACTTTTCTATTAATCTTTTAATTGGTTGAAAGAGTATACGAGAACACCTCATACACCAAGGGCACTTTCATTCATTATCAACGTTGCAAATAGATTTTTATTTTAATTTGAGATGGTCCACCATGCAAAAGTTTGTACAGTCAAACCGATCAATCTCCTTCCTCATTCTTTGTTGAACCAGATGTCTGGTGTCCTTCACCCTCTCAAGATTATCCAGATATTCGTCTGATATCATTTGCTCATCAATTTTCATGTTTTACATTAAAATAAATATTTTATGCATTAATAATATTTCAATTGGATGACGAAGCTGCACTCTGGCAGAGGGCTAACAGAGCAGTGCTATATGTGTCCCACTGTTCTACAGAGTTTTTTTTTTGTATTAAATCATAGCTGTGTGCATTAATACAATTATGGGGTACAATGCGCTGGTTTTATATACACGCTGAAATATTTTCATCAAACTGTTCAACATAGCCTTCATGGCATTTTCTTAGTTACTATGCTAAGACCTTAAGGTGCATCTTAGAAGGATACAGGTGAAACTTACTAAATGCAGAATATAAAGGTCAACAGAGGTTTTTAAGTTACCTTTCCTATTTATATTGCTCCCTCTTTGGACCTAGGCAAAAGTTAGTCCATTTAATTTAGCTAGGCTATTTTAGACTCACTTCCCCACTCCAACACCAGTCTTGTTTGTGGGTTCAGGTTGCCCTTAGGATGTTCCCCTATCCTTGCCCTCCTCCCAAATGTTTCTTCTTAGATTTCATAGGGTCTTGGCTCTTCTCTTCCATGACCATCTTTTAAGGTCGCTGGCACATTTAAATTGTCTGAAACCCAGCTTAGCCTGAAGCTGAAGCTCTTGTACATTTGGAAGCGTTGTCAGTAGGACTAAAAAATTGAAAACTATCTTTAGGTAAAACTGATTTAGATTTAGAACAGTAGAGAAAAATATAAGACATGAAAATTTTGAGAAAAACATTTCACACTTTAGAAGTCAGATATCATGTCCCCCTAACCCTATCTGGTATTAGGAGGCCTTCCAATATTTCACAAGAACCGGGAGATCCACATTATTTTCAAACATAAAATGCAGATTTTTAAACGTTGGCAAAAAACTCGAAAGATTTTGAGATTCTCTGAGGGTCAAACACAACAAATTTATATGCTGGATCAGACCTGGCCTCTCAGTAGTTGGCTTTGCTTTACACGTGTTCTGTGGTTTGGCAAAAATGAAGTGAAACTATTTGCAAGATTATGATATAACAGGAGCCACTCTTTGTGAATATAAAAATTAGATACATAAAAGTAGATTGCCACATGACAAAAATGGAATTCCAAAATTATTATGAATTTACATTGACAAAAGATTTGAACCACCTTTCCTTTGAAGGACTCAGGTTTGAATTTTTTTATAATTTGTAAAATAGAAAGAATGATATGTTGGTGAAAAAAATGAAAAAGGCCAATTTAAGTGTTAAGGAAGATCAGCACATTTACTGTGGTCCTGGGACCCTGGTATCTTCTCTCTGATGGCAGGACCCTGAAAGAGAATTTTCCTTACAAATAAAAGACTTTGAAACAGACTCTCCTACATGCCTTCAGCTCCATAAGGTATCTCTTGAAATAGAATGTAAACAACTGGAATTGAAATAGAGGGACCTTGGAAGGGAAAAGAAAAAGGGACCGGAAAGCTCATAAATCTAATATTCAGAATACCTGAGGGGCTGCCTCAATCACTAAAGAGCATTCTTTTCGAACAATTTATTGTACTAACTTAAAAAAATCAACAAACTAAGGAAAGGCAAAAGAAAGATGAGCAGGAAACTTAGAAACTTTGCAGTGACTATTTAAAATAAATGACTGTAGCTCAAGCGGCTAAGGCCTCAGCCACGTACATCTGAGCTGGTGGGTTTGGATCCAGCCCCGGCCCGCCAAACAACAATGATGGCTGCAACCAAAAAAAAAAAAGCTGGGCATTGTGACGGGTGCCTGTAGTCCCAGCTACTCAGGAGGCGGAGGCAAGAGACTCGCTTGAGCCCAGGAGGTGGAGGTTGCTGTGAGCTGTGATGCCACATTACTCTACTCAGGGTGACAGCTTGAGTCTCTGTCTGTCTTTAAAAAATATAATAAAATAAATGACTGATCATCACACAGATGTGTATGATAGACTCTCCTCAAGGCGGACCTCGCCTTCATTTCTATCTCCGTGTGTCCTGAAGACCTGCTCATTCCAGAAAGTTTGCCCCTTTGGAATTTGGCCTATTTGAAGATCAAAAAAATGGTATAGGTATTTTTCTTATTCCAGCTCCTCCCATATCTATAAGGCATTAACTTTTAAAAGTAAATTTCTGGTCCATTATATCTCCACTTTCAAGAAAAGAAATCCTATTTTACTAGTCTTCATTTGTGCTTCTCTTCCTCCTATCATGGTTTCAAGACAATCAGCGATGGCAGCACAAAAAAGGTTCTAAAGTGTTTCAAAGTTTGCCTTGTTGTATGCCCAAAGAATATACAATCCTCTTATAGACTTTAATTAATTTCTGAATGTTATGGTGTTTTGTAAGGAGGGTAGAGGAGATTTCTGAAAGTAGAAAAAGAAAAAGAAGATAATAAATACCAAATTATTGCTTCAACTATCATTTACGGAATGCTGGTTAGTTGTTACAAATTTTGATAAGCATTAAACATATGTTATTTCACTGAAATTCTTATAAGAAGCTTAGTAATTAGATATTATTTCCATTTTACATATATTAAGTACACAAGTAAAAATACGGAATTTAAGAAATGTGATGCAATTGGTATGTTGGAATCCACTTTCATACTCAAAAGTTTTTTTCATTTCAAACCCCATATGTTTAATCACTGTAAATTTATCCCCAATTTTCACAGAATCTCAATAGCATGAAATCTAAAATTGATTATGAATAATCATATCTTTACTTTTTCTCTATATGAAAATAGAAATTTGGGACACGATGGAAAATATATTGCCCTATCAATCTTAGAATTTCTTTTGAGATTGTGTCATTAGAGCATAATTATTTCGAGTGTGTGTTACATGGGTTTTTTAAAAAAACTATCAAATATTTCTCTGCATACTCATACTGATATTGATATAGGTTTATATAATGTACTTTCATACATGTATATTTTATTAGAGTCAAGTAAATAATAAACTGAAGATTGAATCTCGAAGATTACCAAAACTTAAAGCAGAGAAAAGAAAGAGAATGGAGAGAAGGGAAGAGAAATATTGATCAAATTCCACAAAGCCAGAGTAGCATAGAAGCCAAAGGACACGTTCAACTCTTTTCCTGAGAACAAAACAAATAACCAAAAGTGTGGTTTAAAATTAAAGGGAATATGGGAGATGGGAGGGTAGATGCTGCTGGTGAGAGAGGGCACTGTTACGTGGAGAGCGTGCTAGAAGAGAAAACAAGAAATCAACCAGTAGCCAGCAGAGCATTCAAAGGGACGAAGATGGAAGTAGTGTCTAAATGATGAAAATATTGGCACTGGGGATATAAAGAAAAAGTCACACTCAAAAGATGGCTAGGAAGATTCTGAGTGATAAAGTTTGAATATAGAGATAAAGGAGCAAAATGAATTTACCATCATTTCCATGTTTAGAGCACGTGTATTTGTTACCAGGGGTGTCCACATTTTTTTCCCTCTCATACACCGGGAGATTAACTGTTGTCTTTGTCTATACATTCAATATGCAACACTACCAAAACCCCAAAAAATTACTCATGAAATCAGTGGGTGTTTGTAGGCTGCAAGGTTGGACAGCCCTGAGCTAGAATGTAGACTCATGATGTAATAATATATAGAAAAATAAACAGGCTCGGCGCCTGTGGCTCAATGGGCTAAGGCGCCAGCCATGTACACCTGAGCTGGCAGGTTCGAATCCAGCCCGGGCCCGCCAAACAACAATGATGGCTGCAACCAAAAAATGTCCGGGCATTGTAGCGGGCGCCTGTAGTCCCAGCTACTTGGGAGGCGGAGGCAGGAGACTCGCTTGAG